>JAFNEN010000743.1:160000-300450 GCA_019343175.1 Oedothorax gibbosus | reverse complement strand
CCAGGTTCGAATCCTAGCAGGCTCGTATCTTTTAAAATTTAATTTATATTTTGCAAAACACTTCTTATTATGAGTACTTTACAAGCCTAAATGAGGGCCTGTGGCGCAACGGATAACGCGCCTGACTACGGATCAGGAGATTCCAGGTTCGGATCCTGGCAGGCTCGTAACTTTTTAAATTTTATTTATATTTTGCAAAACACTTCTTAATATGAGTACTTTACAAGATTAAATGAGGGCTTGTGGCGCAACGGATAACGCGCCTGACTACGGATCAGGAGATTCCAGGTTCGGATCCTGGTAGGCTCGTAACTTTTTTAATTTTATTTATATTTTGCAAATCACTTCTTATTATGAGTACTTAACAAGTTTAAATGAGGGCCTGTGGCGCAACGGATAACGCGCCTGACTACGGATCAGGAGATTCCAGGTTCGAATCCTGGCAGGCTCGTAACTTTTTAAATTTTATTTATATTTTGCAAAACACTTCTTATTATGAGTACTTTACTAGATTAAATGAGGGCTTGTGGCGCAACGGATAACGCGCCTGACTACGGATGTTGAGATTCCAGGTTCGGATCCTGGCAGGTACGTAACTTTTTTAATTTTATTTATATTTTGCAAAACACTTGTTATTATGAGTACTTAACAAGCCTAAATGATTGCCTGTGGCGTAACGTATAACGCGCCTGACTACGGATCAGGAGATTCCAGGTTCGAATCCTGACAGGCTCGTATCTTTTTAAAATCTATTTATATTTTGCAAATCACTTCTTGTTATGAGTACTTTAGTATTTTAAATGAGGGCCTGTGGCGCAACGGATAACGCGCCTGACTACGGATCTGGAGATTCCAGGTTCGAAACCTGACAGGCTCGTATATTTTTAAAATTTATTTATATTTTGCAAAACACTTCTTATTATGAGTACTTTACTAGTTTAAATGAGGGCCTGTGGCGCAACGGATATTGCGCCTCACTACGGATCGGGAGATTCCAGGTTTGAATCCTGGCAGGCTCGTAACTTTTTAAATTTTATTTATATTTTGCAAAACACTTTCTATTATGCGTAATTAACTATTCACAAAACATAAAACTGCTCCAGAGTGCATTATAAAAATGTAAATTAAACTATTCAGATTGGTATACAAAAAATATATTGCCTTGCCGCTTTCTTAGTAAACAAATAATGAAAAATCAAAATCACATTGTGCTAAATTTTACGAAGTTATTCCAAACTGATTTATGACAACAGCTTCAAATATTTTTAATTAGTTCCTCATGTAATTGTTGACGTGGCCACGTCGATTAAAATGACTTAAAGTTGCACTTCAATGCTAATTTAAAGTTTTTAATATAAAATGCTAGTTTAAAATTGTTATTTCGCTGACAGTCCGTAGCTCATTTTTTAAAATTCGTTTGAATTTTAAAAAAAAAAGTAGGCTAAACATGTTTTCCAATGCTACATTTATGTTTAAACACCTAGAGTTTTATATGTACATACTTTTAAAAAATTAATTTTAATTAAGTTTTTTTAGTTGTATATTTTATTAAAAGAAAGCTGCAGTTGTGTAAATATAAGCTAAGTAAATAATTATAAGGTTTTTTTGTACATATAATTAGTATTGCTGCATAATATATTAAATCATTATAAAATACATGTAACAGTTCAAAATATTAATGAACGCAATATAAAAATTTACTCTTGCAATACTTCTTAAATTGTTCTTTACTCTTAAGCTAATTCATTTTATAAGTTTAACTACTGATTCAGACTATCAAAGACTGAGAGTGGTTTTTAATTCATTTAATTTTTTTAACTGAAACTGGCCTTGGTAACGATTAAAGAATTTGTGCTCGTAAAAGATAATTTCTAGGTGGTGGGCAACTTCCATGATAACTACAATGAAGGCACAGCTGTCCTGGTTTGGTTAGCCACCATGACATTTCCCGTTATGCACTACCAATTCCCTGAAGGCGGTACGTCTTCTGGTACAGCTCCACAACATTACCCAAATAGCTGCCGACCTATAACCTTTATGTGCAGTTAAAAATTCCGACTAACACTATCCCTTGCAGAAGGAGTGCACGCTAATTATGATCCGATATCCCGACGACGCCGCGTAAGATGTAGCCTTTAACCCTTTCAGTCTCAGTGATGCCATTTGGCATCATCATGTTTCTGATCATAATTTTTAAAAAATAATAGGGCTGACATCTTTTGAGATTAATAAAAATATTTTCTAATAGAAAAAAGTTTGAAGAATCGAATGATGTGCTTTTTGATATAATAAATGACTATAGGACGATCAGAAAAAAATTTCTAAAATTATGCCAAATTGTCATTGGGACTGAAAGGGTTAAGAGTTGCGTTGGGTGCTACTTAGGTGTCGGCTCGTCAGTTGACTGCGGTTCTAAATTATGATGCCCGTCTGCAATAAATCTAGTGCCAAGGTTATTCAACCCAACCAAGTGCAGAAATTTTGTTCCGCAACTACAGGGTGACGCAAATAAAAGTGGACCAACTTAAGCGCATATCACACGAACACTCATTTCAACCAACCCAATGTTCAACGCAAGTCGATCTCCAACTTTTATTCAATTTCGACCAACGCAAAGTTAGACATAGGGTCGCAAGCGTTGAAAGTATTATTATATTCTAAATCAATTCTTGAAACTATATTAGCAAGCCAGAGTAGGAGTCGAATTTAGAACACTTTATTTAGGGTAGGGTAGGGTAGGTACATATATATGCCGGCTTGTGTGCTTGATCAGAGACCCGCTTATAAGCCTTCGTCAAGTAAGACAGACACAGAAAGAATTTTTTTTACTGTCACAGAGAAAGGAAGTACACCCAGGGCGAAGGCGGGAATCGAACCCGCACCCGTTACAGCGTGCAGACTGCTAGCGTAATGGTCTGCGATGCAAACCACTCGGCCATCCGGGCCCCAGCACTTTATTTACAAACTAACCAGAGTATATATATACAAATGTTGCCACATTGCATTGTGCAATGAATGACGATGACGTAATACAATGATCGGTGAGTGACACCTGAGCTGGTAATTTGGGCAACACATGAGCTAGTAATTTCACTTACAATAACAACATCCTCCCATCTTAAGTTAATTACAACAAAAATTAACTTAACTACTAAATACTAATTACTAGCATCAAAATTTAAACTTAGAACATGAACAGCTAACATTAAAACACTTAAACATTAATACTATATCACATTAGGAATAATAAACTAATTTCAAGCTTTTAAAATTTAAAGTCCTAAAACATGAGTCTATCAGGTACTTTAATGACACGTCCATATCTTGATAATCTCTTCTCGTGTTGCTGAACCTTCACTAGACTCGATTTTGTATCTTCCAAACAATTGTCATGCTTAATTGGCATTACAGGTGGCAATTTACCTTCAACAATCTGCTGGTGATCCACAACTTCAAGCGGGTACAACCTTTGAATGGGACGAAGTAAAACACCTGACTGAGTCTTAAGTCGCACTAATCTGGTTCTTCCATCCTTGCCAGGGAGTAACTCAATAACTCTAGCAAGTGGCCAGTCACACCTTTTCTTATTGTCGGAGCCGATGAGAACAATTTCATCCAACATTATTTCTTTTGATTTTAACTTCGGCAATTGCATCTTTAACTGTCCGAGATATTCATTCCTGAACCTCCTCAACAGTTGTTCTCTTAGATTTGCTCGATATCGCAATCTCTTGTCCAGGTTTTTGCTCTCTATCATGTCTAAATCTGGTGTACCAACTTCATCAATGTCTTTCAGAAACATATCTGGAGTGATTGGTTCAAGATCTGTAGGATTTTCTGTCATAACTGTCAAAGGCCTTTTATTGACAGCAGCCTCACAATCGCATAGTATTGTCCGCAATTCTTCATAACCCAAGACAGCGTTTCCAAGTACTCTTCTAAGCAGCTGTTTAAGTACGCCAACTAGTCGTTCATACCAACCTCCCCACCAGGGAGCTGCAGGAGGGTTAAAGTTCCAACGGATCTTCCTTACCATACTATAACTGCTTATCCTATCCCAATCAACTCGGTCACAAGCATTGGAGGCTCCAGTAAAATTGGTAGCATTGTCACAATACACAGTGCTCTGTCTTCCCCTACGACCTATGCTTGACAAGGAGAAAATAAGTTCAAAATGTACTGCCCTGTATACTGCGCATGTAAACAGGCAAATACAGACCTTTTTAGACATCATTGCACCAGTCTTCACGTACAGAGGCCCAGCAAAGTCCATCCCCAGCACTTCGAATACTTTAGCCTCTCGTACTCTGTCTTCAGGTAAGGGGCTTGGTACAGTTTCCAATTTCTTTGCTTTAAACCTCCTGCATACTTGACATTGACCGATGACTGCTCGTATGGTGCGACAACCACCTAGTATCCAATAGTGCTCTCGTAGAACTGAACGCATCAACTGACTACCAGCATGAGAATAATTTTTGTGAATGTGCATAATCAGACGAAAAACCACCGGATGCTTGTGATTAGGAAGAACTATTGTATGTCGAAAATCTCTGGAATCTTCTCTACACGAAATCTTTGTCTGTAACCGAATAACACCATTTTCATCAGCATACGGGTACAGTTTTGATAGCTTTGGATCTTTTGTACCTGTAAATGATTCATCTTGTACCATTTTCAGCAGTCTCTGTTCAGCCTCGGCGTATTCGTCACAAGACAATTCTCATTTAGCCCGTTGGGTTTTTGGCAATGCGACATTTCCTCTAAAACGCAGAATCCAACCAAACATACGCACAATGCTTGGGTAATTGGAAAATTAATAGAATTCAGTCTTTTCTTGATTTTGAATCACAATTAGAGTTGATCTAACACATTTCTTCCTCTCAAGTGAAATTTGTTGGTCATCTTCATCAGTATAGTAATCGCCAAGCTTCCATGGGTTCCTGCAGCCAGATGGACCCTCCCACCATCGAGATTGGTAAGAATCGCCTCCGTCACTACCTCGCGATTGTAGATCTGCCGGATTCTAAATCCCCGAGACGTGCCTCCACTGCTCACTAGAAGTCAATCATTTAATTTCCGTTACTCTATTGTTGACGAAAACTCCCCATTCATCATCTCGACGAATCCAGACTAAGACTGTCGTGGAATCAGTCCAAAGGTAGGATTCCACATTGTCCATGTTCAGATTTTGGAGTACCGACGAATGCATTCTTGCTCCAATTGTAGCTGCGAGCAACTCCAGTCGGGGAATGCTTACTTTCTTAATTGGCGCAACTCTGCTTCGAGCTTGAACCAATTGAACTGTTACTCCAGCGACTGTTTCGCATCTGATAAATACTGCTGCAGCATAAGCTAACTTGCTAGCATCACAAAAGGTATGCAGACTTATTCTAACCCCCTCAGCACCTCCAAACCATCTGGGAATTTCTATTTGTCCTATATATTGAAGATCTTGAGTCCACTTTACAAAGTCCTCTTTCAGGTCACCAGGTACCTCTGTATCCCAAGTCTCCTTGGTCTTCCAAGTTGACTGTAAAAGAAGCTTAGGACGCAATGTGAAAGGACAGGCAACACCAACCGGATCATAAACTCTATTAACAGCTGCTAACATTTTTCTCTTGGTAACTGTAGTACTGTTATCAACTTCCAAGCAATCTGAAGTGATTTTCAAAGTATCGGAATCTCTGTTCCACACTATACCTAGAACCTTTGTGACTCGTAACATCCTGGAATACACGTATTAAGGCTAGTGTGCTCCCACCCTCTCAAGTCAAATTGTCCTTTGGCCATAATCGCAGTTGCTTCTTCAATGAAATTGTACAGCTGTTCCTCCGTATCGACACTAGTGACACAATTGTCAACGTAGAAGCTATCTTGAAGCTTTTCCATATTTGAGGGGTGCCAATTTCTCTCTCCACTTTCACACATTAAACACTCTTTGAAATAAATTATGCTTAATTACTGCCTCCAACAGAAATGGCGAACATGTGACACCAAAAGCTACTCTATTGTGACGAAGAACAATAAGGTTACCTTCAACGTCATGCCACAAAAAACGCAGATAATTCCTGTCACTTTTGAAGAGCCTAATCTGGAGAAACGCTTTCCTTATAACAGATATGACACCAATATTCCTAGACCTAAACTTGGTCAGCACAGTAGGAATAGACTCTATTAGGTTAATTCCAGTTTCTAGACAGTCATTCAAAGAAGGATGGCCAGGCGACTTTGCAGAGGCGTCAAAGACAGGACGAACTTTGGTTGTACTATCTTCCTTTAAAATTGGTCGATGAGGTAAATAATGTCCTGGTTCATATATTTCAGTCTGTGGAACCCTTTCTATTATTTCATCTTGCAACCATTCATCAAAGACTTCCTGGTATCTGTTCTCGTCAAATTATCTCTATTCAGCTTTTGAGTAGTGGATTCCAGTCGCCTCCTAGCTAAATCATAGTTGTCAGGCAGGGGCTGGTGACCAATCTTCCAGGGCATATGTGCTTCATATCTTCCATCTTCACCCTGGGAAACTGTTTCTTCAAAATGTTGCAAAATTGCTTGCTTCTTTTCTTCTGCGCTTCTCTGCTCCACAGGATCTCTAATACCTAACAATTCCAAATTCCATAGATTGGAGAGATTAACCTGTTCTACAAACATTGTTGTCACTGTCGAGCTCACTCGTTCTTTCTGGGTTTCAGGGCCCTTTCCTATTAATGTCCAACCTAGCTTGGTTTCATAGCAACTAAACCGTTCCTCAATTCTTTTCTTTGACCAGTAAAAAGTTTCCCTGCGACGTCAGCTCCAATGAGAACTTCAATAGGACCAGGTGTCTTCTCTATGTCTGTCAAATTAATATTCCATGACTTTAGTTCTCGAATCCAAGACCCATTCTCAATGGTAGGTATTTTACCACAAATAACCTTCTGGTCTAATGCTTCCAAACTGCACTGGTAACTGTTGTCCAAACTTCCCAGATATATTTTATAGCTCTTGTATTGACACGCTTCAGTGACTTTCCCACCGAATAACCTGTGGCTGAACAATTCTTCCTTAATAGGTTCATAACCCATCTTCACTGCAGTCGACTTAAAGACGTAGGATTTTTGTGCTCATGTATCAACAATTGCACGAACTCCGTCTGTTTGTATTCCCATTCCTCATATTTACTACCAGCGTCTGCAGGAAAACCTCAGGACTTCCTGACGAACTGGAGTGCAATGATTCCACAGACTGATCCGAGACTTTAGCTTTAGCATTCTCTCCCTCGTGTGTGATTTTCCCCTCATATTTTTCAGCAATACCTTCGGGTAAATCTGAGCACATGATTGTTGTATGTTTTCTTCGACATATCAAACACCTAACAAAAGCCTTACATACTCGGCCAGTGTGCCCAGGGGTAAATTTTAATTTCACGGTACTGCTTGGCACGGTTCCAAAAACAACAACTTGGCGAAACTCGCGTGTTTCCCCATTGCCAGATTCCTTTACGCCGATGCAGTAACCCTAGTTACTTTTGACAAAAAAAACAGACTCGGGGTTTTGGTTTGCTTTGGTCAACACAAAACAAACTTTACACTACACAATGGGCTAGTAGTGGCAATCCAGTTTGGTTTCGTTTGAATTTTCGTCGCACTAGAGTTACACGAGTGGCAACCAGTTTAGTTTAGTTTGAATTATCGTCGCACTAGAGTTACACGAGTGGCAATCCAGTTTAGTTTCGTTTGAATAATCGTCGCACTAGAGCTAAACGAATGACAATCCGGTTTAGTTTAATTTGAATTATGGTCGCACTAGAGCTACACGAGTGAGTGGCAATCCAGTTTAGTTTGAATTATTGTCGCACTAAAGGTACACGAGTGATTAACAATCCAGTACGCACGCGTTTGGGGCTCCGGGCAAAGTGTTTTCTCTAAAAAAACATCAGTATCCAACATGGGGCAGTATTGTAGGGCCCATTGAAAGCCTGAATATTGGTTTGGGGCCCCGGGCAGTTTTGTTTTGCACAGCAAAACTTAAAAAAATTAGTTTTATTTGTGAACAAACATAAAAAAAGTTAGTTTTGTTAGTCCTTCAACACTGAATGACAGCTAGCTGTCCAGCCCTCTTCAAATCGATAAAAAATTCAGAATTTAAATACGCACCATCCATAATAATCGGATGTTCAAAAGCCAAACGTAACCGCAAAACGAAACTTCACGAAATGACGATATAACAAAAAGTAATTTAATAGAATAAAAATAATTCCGTGCGCACATCATCCGCGCAACCTAATTCCACACAAGTATTACCAGCGCCGGCGATTGGACAACAATTAATTTAAATCCCACGCGCATAACATCCGCGCAAGTATAACCAGCGCCACCTAGCCACAACAAAGACGCACAACGCATTTCACCAGAAAAAATGTTTATCGCTCCCTACAAAAGCGCCAAATCCCTTGGCGACAGAAGTACCGTCAAATTAAAATTAACCTGCCCGGTAACTAAACAATTGAAACAGCATCGCTTATCGGAAAGAACCTTTCTTCTTTGTGCTAATGACATGTCTCTGGCCTTAAAGCACTCACTGCTACTATGTTGACCATCACAAAAACAACAAAGTCTATTTACCCTGACTTCTTTACCGGCAAACATATCAGTGGCAGTAGAAATTCTATCTTCATTCTTCGGGTAGAGCCTCTTTTCAATGGGTTTCCTGAACTTCTTGGCATCAAACCCCTCGGTAGCTGTACTGATACTCTCTTCATTCGCTATCTCTTGCCCAATGAGCTCAATACACCGTGGAGTGAGGACTTCCTATACTGTCTTGTAGTAAATTTCGTTCCCGCGGAAGAATACAAAATGTTGCGCAAGAGGTCAAAACTACACAGAATATACAATGCGCGTATTAGTTACCAATCTCTCATAGGCTGGTTTGACCTCTTAAGCAAAATGTGTGTAATACGGTTTAGGAACAGATGAAAACCGGAACTCTGCACTCCACTGTGTATTGAGCTCAGTGCTCTTGCCTCACAAACTTCATCAGGTTTTTGAGTCTGTCCTTGGGTGTCCCAGCAGTATCCTGTATCTGCCAAATTCTTAAGGCCAAATTCTTCCCCAGGAATACTTGACTACACCATTTTGAAAAGCATGGCGTCATACATTTCAGTGACGACACCCAGACTGTCCAAAGCTCTCAGGTGAGATTCGAGACGATCATACAATGAAGAAAGCGAAACTGCATTTCGAGAGTTTGTGTTTTGCATAACTAAAGTTAAAAGTTCTCTAATATATACTTCTACTAACCTATCTTTCTGACCAAAGCATTCCTTCAAGCTTTCCACTGCTTTGGTATAATTCTTCTCAGTGGCCGGGTAACTTTCTACTAGTTCTTTGGCTCTAGTGTTCGGCTCCATACACTGTAACAAATATTGGAACTTGTCGGCTGGGTCAAGTGTATTGTCCTCACGGATTTTTCTAAACTGTGCCCAAAACGGTTACCATTCCTTTATATTACCATTAAATTTCCTCAGTTGCAGCTGCGGAAGTTTATACTTTCTCTTCTTAGTTTCGCCTTCCGAACCACTTTCCGAGCTGTCAATCCTCCCACTCTGTTCTTCAATCATCATGCGTGCTTTCATGAAGTTTTTCAAATAAATTTCCCTGGAAGCCGATTCTTTTTCTAATTCTTCTTCAGATTTATTTTCTTCCAGCATACCTTCAAAAATTGTAGAATCCAGCTTAAGTAATTCCTCATACTTGAGTTTCAAAGTTTCAAAACTTGCCACGGTGTCAATTCGTTCTTCTGCAGTTTCGCACTCCTTTCCCGCTATTACTTCGTTAAAATTCCGGGTAAACGCGCGTCTTAACACAGTTCTCGATTGAACAATCTTATCCATCTTATTTGTGGGAAGCTTTACGTTCACACAGGGCGCCAAATATTATTATATTCTATCAATTCCTGAAACTATATTAGCACGCCAGAGTAGGAGTCGAATTTAGAACACTTTATTTACAAACTAACCAGACGATATATACAAGTGTTGCCACATGGCATTGCGCAATGAATGACGAAGACGTAAGACAATGATCGGTGAGTGAACACCTGAGCTGGCAATTTGGGCAACACATGAGCTAGTAATTTCACTTACAATAACAACAGAAAGAATGGTTGCCCGCATTTTCTCTTCTCGGGCAGTCATAAATAGAACTTCATCCTCATGTTTGGCGCAAATTTGTATTTACTCAGCAAAGTGGGCTAAATCTAGGCACGTTTAAAATCAGCGAGTAGTCTGAATTTATTTGTTTTGATTTCGGTGTTAACTTCCATACGCCATCACAATAACTGGTTGGTTGGTTGCTAGACATATATATTCAGGTTTGTGTGCTTGGTCAGCGACCCGCTTATAAACCTTCGTCAAGTAAGACAGACACAACAGACAACACACACACATAAGTGGATCCATCTAATTTTTAGAGACAGAGGCCAACTAGAGGATCCCCAGAATTGGCTTGTCACCCCCAGAGGTATTGATTTGGTATGGGAACTTAGAGGACTTTCGGACCCAACAGATTTAACGAGCACGTACTCCGCATATACTCGGTAGGTCTTCAGTGGTACCGGGACTCGATCGCAGGACCTTCCGATCCCGAGACCGAGACGCTGACCACTAGGCTCACTACGCCCACAATAACTGGTGTTCACGAAAAGAAAATAGGCAATTTTTAATCCTACGGAGCTGCTTGGCACGTTATCAAAAAATCACCATCTTGGGCTTGGCTACCTGCCAAACTCCACCGAATTGGTTGTTACAGCTATTCTAGGGCTGTTATGACAAAATAAACCAAACTTACCATACAATGGGCTAGTAAGGGCCGTGTGGCAATGCAGTACGCACTCCTTTGGGGCCCAGGCCAAGGGAAGTTTTGTTTGTTCTAAAGAAACATAAGTTTCCAACATGGGGCCGTATATATAGGGCCCATTGAAAGCCTGAACATTCGTTTGGGGCACCGGGCAATTTTGTTTTCTCTAAAAAACATCGGTATCCAATATGGGGCAGTATTGAAGGATAAATTGAAAGTCTATACACTAATTTGGGGCAACAGGCAGTTTGTTTGGATACGGACAATTTTGTTTAGGTTGTGGCGGCTTTGTTTAATTTTGTTTAAAAAGAAACAACCCAGGTAGCACAGCAGTATTGGCCGATGTCGGAAACAAGAGCTCAGGAATTTTGGCCGACGTCGGCTCATACCCATCGGCCAATGCATAATAGACTACATTTTACCGACGCTGGACAATATCGGGGTGCAATATTGGGCGATGCCGAGCGGATAACCCTTTATCGATATTGGGCAAGATTGCATTGCTGATTTGACCAGTATTAAGGGGGAATGGGCGCGCTGGACCACAGGTCTCCAAAGCAAATTGCATCAGTGTTAATCCAATGGAGAAAAAAATATTTTCTCTGTCACACACATTTCTCCGGCTGTATTGAATATTTTTACAAACGGATTTTTTTATGTTATAAATGTAGCTGACTTACAGGTCCGACAATCCCACTTTTTAAAATTGGTTAGAATATATATTTTTTAATTTTCAATAAAAAATTTTACACAAAATATTCGAAGCAATTTCAAAAAGTTGGTAGATGGACTTGTAAGTTATCTACATTTAATATAAAAAAAACGTTTGTAAAAATATTCAATACAGCCGGAGAAATGTGGCAGAGAAAATAGTTTTTTCCCCATTGGATTAACACTGAGGCACTTGAGTTTGGAGACCCGCGGTCCAGCGCGCCCATTCCCCCTTAACGTGCTGTTATTTTAATAAATTACATCGCAATAAAGTGTTTTAAATTTTGCCCAGTTTCTCTTGTAGCATTTTCCCAAAAAGAAACTTGCTATTGCGACTTGTTAGTATAATGGTGATTAAGAATAAAATAGGACGAAATATCTACTTAAAACCTACAGCAATATATCGCATATCTAGTATATATTTAAATATTAACCACTCGAATTACATGTAGCAAGGTTCTGTTGGAGAAAGACAAAATACAAAAAAGTTTATACAATTAGAAACTGTTTTATATGCAATTAAATTGCTCAAAACAGCATGACAATACTGGCCAAAATTGCACTGCAAAATTTAAAATATTGGAAAATTACTAATACATGAATTAAATATAACAATGTAGTTATATTTCATACTTACTAATCACCACATTATGCAATTCTATTTCAAAGTTTATTAATGAAAAGATTATACACTAGAATAGCAAGCTTTATTGTACAAAAATAGATAATAAATTTTATTGCACTGAGCCTTGACCCGTTTACAATGGTTGGTAAAGTATACATGTCTCTTACAGTTATTCATTACAAAAAAAAAATCAAAATATACAAACACTAAAATACATAAAAGGAAACACAAGAAAGTAAACTAATTAACAAATTCATCAATGCTTATTATATCATGTCTAAATTTTAAAACTGATATTAAATAATTATAAAATAATAGTTCTTGTCATGAAATGTTAGAAAAGCTGAAAAATTGTTAGAAATTATTAAGTATTTTCTTCTGAAGGATTCTTAAATAGGGCAAGTTAAAATTATATGTTCCCAAGTTTCATTTTCGGATGTATTACGCAATATATATTTTAAAAAATAACAAAAAAAATTAACTGTACAACTCGTTTCTTCACTCTCTGAAGTCGTTGGCCATCCCAATCCGCTGACCCAGCCAGGACCTTTCCAATTCTCGCAATAGATGCTGTGCCGGTATCTTCATGCTTCACTTTGACACTTGTTAAAAAAAATAATAGTGAAATGTGTGAATTCACAGAAGAAAGTAGATTAAGCTTAGATTCATCTATTGAAACATATACTGTTTTCAGAAATGACAGGCAAAAAAAATCCTTGGAAGTAATAGTTATGAAGTTTAATTCATGAAAGACAGTAAACCAAGATAAAAAAGGTAATATATCAAGGGAAAGGGGTAGGGATGCACCGAATATCAAATTTGGCCGAATACCGAATATTCGGCTAAAGTCTTAGCCGAATATTCGGCCTACCTAAACCAATTTTTATTTTTTTGTCAGATCTTAGTAAGTTGTATTTATTCATCAAGTTCAATTCAACATAAACATATAAGTACACAATCACACAATAATTTTAATATAATATAGCTATTAAATTTTTAAATAAAGCAGCACACAATAAAGTAGTACTCGTTTGTTATTCAAACTAGCCTTTAAGAAAGTGTAACTTGGTAAAATCACAACACGAAAACGTAAGTATGAAAATAAAAACAGAAGTAGGTGGATCGGATGTAGAATGAAAATTAAAAAAAAAAATAATAAAACCATGGCTTACGATATTATTATGCAAATACAATTTTTTTTTATCTTTTAGTGAAAAAATTACAATTGTGATAGAAATAGTAATTATTGTGTTTTTAAAGCTCACTTACTGTAACTGTTCCCTAAAAGAGACATATTTATTTAATACAACTTGAGTAAAGCTTGATTTGGGAATTTTTTGATGTTTTAGAAAATGATAACATGAAGAAATTTGAACTTTTTTTTAAATTTCACTATTCGGCCGAATAGTAAAGTTATTCGGCCAAACCGAATATTCGGATCCCTAGAAAGGGAGTATTGGTCTGATTTCCTCTGTTTATACAACAATACAAAAGGTCTTAAAAATGGAAAAATATCAGAATATCTTATTTGGATTTTTTTGTGGCTGATTCTTTATGAAACCATTCATTTGCTAAAACAAAATGTTTAACCAAAAAAAATACTATTCTTGGTTGGTTAATTGCTTTCTTTTAATATACAAATTTAAAGAACTTAACTTACTTAATAAACTGACAACTTAAGTATTGCTATTACAATGTAAACTTTTTTTTCCGTTATAACGAGTTTTGAGTGTTTAAATAAATTCATAACTTTTTATTAATAATCACCAGTATCTTCATAACAGATATAACTTACCAATGATAACAATGAAAAGATTTAAAGTGCAAAACTTCCCTTGCCTTCCATCTTAGCTGTATCTGGTTTTGCAGAAGCCCGAGGAAATGTACCTATAAGTATGCACATATTATATAGATGTTTCCTACCAGTAGGTATTTTTTAAAAAACCTTTATTTTATTTAAGTATATTTTGTTTACGTTGTAAACACTCTTCTGAGGAAAACTTCTTGACTAATTCCAGCTGACTTCAATTCAACATTTACCGATCTTATTATTAATATTAAATATTCTCAAAATATATCAAACTAATTACTATAATGTAGAAAATTCCATGGGTTAATTCCAGCCTGGTTAATTTTCGCAAAAATTTTTTCGTATACATTTATCCAGGGATTGGAAAGTTACTTTTTAAAAGTAACTCTGTTACAGTTACAGTTACTTCCTATGAAAAGTAACGCGTTACAGTTACTTAATACGAAAAGTAACGATTCACAGTTACTTTTTGAAATTTCAAGTTATAAGAAAAATTCTAATTTAGCCATCTTACAACTTTTCAAAGAAAACGATGACTAAACGAAACGTAAGCACAAACAAAATACTGAAATTATAATTAATAAACATTTTTTATTAATTTTAGTTCTTGACGCTAATAATCAGTCAAATACGGACCCATTATGAACTTTCTGTCGGTACTGACAGAAATAGGTGTGAAAGCTCAATAGCTCAAAAATTAACGTGCCCCCCCCCCCCTCTTCAAGAGGAAAGACTGTTGTTGGTCATTGTTGTAGAACCCATTCAGGCAACACAAAGGGGTTTGCACCTGAGGGATACAAGTAGCTCTTCGGGGCTCTTTTCCCCGTATAGAGCTAGATTCGTAGCTCTATACGGGGCCACTTTTATTTGTGTCACCCTGTATAATCCTCCTTTACCTAATAACCCATGTGTAGTTTTAGTGTGACACATTATTTCCAACCAAACTAACCCAACAATCCCCTATGATCATCAAACACCATGGAATCGGTAACCCTGCCTCCTTTAGGTTCTCTACCGGTTTTCAAAGTGGACTCTTCCACAATCAAAATGTTTGAGATGCTAAGAAGTGACAGGTGGACTATACAAATATATATCTAGTGATGTTGCTGGTGTTTTCTGTCTGCTTAATCAATCTAAATTCTATTTTCACAATAATCTATATTTGTTAAAAAAAAATAAAGCAATAAATTAAAAGCGATTTTTCTTTTTAATATTGGTTGTGTTATCGGTTGAGGATTTATCATTTTATAACTGAGGTGTCTGTAATTGTGACAAAAGATGGCAGCACTATTTTAGATTAGTTAAAAAAGTAAAAAAAAATAATGATTTTATATTGATTGCATTGCCACAATGTTTTTATTTAATATTCTCACTAGGTTAACTATCATAAATAATTAGTGTTTTCTATATATATAATTTTTTTTGACATTTTTTTATGCATATTCCATCCAATAATCCTTAAAATGTTTTTTGAAAACCTAACATCGATCTGTAATTTTAAAATGGATATCAAATGCACCGTATTTAGTGCTAAAAAATTTTATATTGCTGATTATTTATTTGCAATTAATAACACACTAATCGTAAAAAGAAAGAAGTTTAATTTAAATAAATGTTTTTTAAGATAAATAGTAATGTAAAGCTTTAATAATTAAACACTTTTAGGTTAGGTTAGTTTGAATTACTGTCTCACTAAGGCAACACGAGGGCTATTGGCGACGGACGTCGTAATTAAGAACCACAGTCAAGTGACGAGCCGTCACCTGAGTAGGCACCCAACGCAACTGTTAAGAGCGACAGAGCGTACGCAGCGTTGGAACTTTGGGGCATATTTAACATACCCTTCTGCCCTTCCTCTACACGGGGTATGATTTGTCGGACATTTTTGGCTACACGGGCCGTTTATAGGTCAATAGTTATTTTGGCGGTGCCCGAACCCGGGACCTTCCTCACGCAAGGCCAACGCCTTAACCGTCTAGGCTCAACAGCCCCCTTAAGCACTTCTTAACTTAGCTAACAAATTGCATCAAAAAATTTAGTATGCATATAAACTATGAAACAAGAACATGTTTCTGCATAAAATTAATAGGCTACTTTGCATTAGACCATTTTTGCAATTGTTACATTTTGGAAACAAATTACGAAACGTTTTGGAATCTTGTCAGTGTCCTCCGGTATGTTTTTGTGGTGGCTCCATCTATTTTTGAAGTATGAAAAATAAATTCGAAGCATTTTATTTCCATTTACAAGCGTTGAACTATATTAGAACTCAAAACTGTTATTTTTACTAAGGTTGAACTTATTGTTATAGAGGTGACCAGCGGTATGTCGTGTAAAATTTTGCTGGTATTATCCTTCTTTGATCCCCACTGAAGATTACTTTCAACTTTTGGTAACTTTTATCGGTTGTTTGTTTTATAGAAAGAACTAGCGTAGTGGGAGGGATTTTGATATGGTCTTGAAAAGCAACATTTTTCGGCCAAATCTCTTTTTTTTAAAGTGAATTTTCTATTTGTTTCAAGATTTTAAGTACAAAGGGAGACACATTTTGGGTATGGAAAGTAACAGAGGTAATATATGCATTGAGAATAAAAAAAACGCATCTAATTGACGATTAATTAAATACAATTTGAAGAAAGCAAATTCTTCAACATCCAGAAGGATGATTTCAGCAGTTATGCTTCCTTATTAGACCTCTAAGGGATACAGACGTTTAAACCCGTCACCTGAATGTCAAATTATCCAGCAGCACACATACTTTTTAAAAATTTATAAATTTAATAATTTTATTAAATTTTAAAATTGAAAGCATGGAGAAGTCATTTATTGCCATTTAATACAAAAACAAAAAATTCTAAAAATTTAAGAAATCAAATTATCATTTAAATTTTTTAATTTATATCTCATGTAGTGAACACAAGTTTACACTTCAGCCGAAGCTTGAACCAACTATAGTGTACGAGTCCATTTTGAGTTCTCAGTTGTGGGCATGTTTGGGATAAAAGCTAAAAAGGTTTGATAATAAGCCTGTATACCAATACTGTTTACGACATCAACAGTTAATATACATTAAAATTAATGTGCAAAAAAACAAAATAAATAATATTTAAAAAAAACTTCTTGGCAAAAAAACAAACATATTTCCTTTGATGTTCATGGTTTGAAAAATGTATTTATTAAGAGAATATATGAGTTAGAGAGTTTGCTGGGGTATCAAGAGATAAATGTATACATAAAAATCAAAAGCTGCTAGTTTTAGTACGGGATAACAATGCTAACTGGGAATATTTTTAAAAGTCTACAATATACAATTATTTACTTAGCCGTGACCTTTACAGTCAATCGTCTTGGTTTAGCAAATTAGGATTCCATTAAAACAACAAATGTTTTAAAAATAAAGTGCAATACTCTATTGTAAATATAAGACACTATTAATGAACTTCGAAGAATTTTTTTGGAAAAATCCTCATTAGAAAAATATGTATGATTCAACATGTATCTGCTATAGACTTGAACAAAACAAAGGGAAATTCTTCAGCGAACGCAAATCATTGATTCTTTTTATTTTTCTAGCTTTTGACTGCAAACAAAATTGAAAATGTCAAATGAAACTATTTCTTGTCATCGGCCAATCGTGAAAAACCTAAGTTTTAGCTGATTGACGCATTTCCACGCGGAGCTTTCACAATTCCGTTTAAAATATCAGTATTCGGACGTGCATTCAGTCTAGACTGCAAACCCACAGCTAGGCTCCGATTCAAGAAGGAATGTGCACACTCAACCAATTTGAGCTCTGAACCACCACTTATTGCATGGATTTCAGAATGGAAATGTACATTTTCTTATTCCTTTGTCTAGGATTTTGTATTCAAGAAGGAATAGCACAAACAATAAGTAAGTACTAAGCAAAATATCATTTTCTTAAGACTTTCATAAATAGGGCAGGTAAAAGAGAGGAGTCAAATCAAGAATGTATTTAAGGTATGGTTAAATCCCAATTGGGGGGGGGGGGGTCCACAACTATAGTATTTTATTTAATTAATAGGTAAATATCTTATTTATTCATTATTTGATTGTGGGGCCCTCACGAAGGAAATGTTCACGGTGGTCATCCAACACTAAAGTAGTTGTTGATTGCAGACATTTATTAATATAACTATCTTGTATGGGGTGGTTCTTTTCATTAAAACTTGGTAATAAGGATGTTGTTCTCGTGCAAGTTGTCTGAGAAAATTGTTCTTGAGCTATTGTAAAAGTGAAAGTTCTGGTCGAGAGTTTTTTTACGTTTACAAAGTCTTAGTGTTTTTAATTCATTACTTTTCCAACAAAATTGATGCCCACATCCAATATAGTACCTTCCCAAATAGACGTTGTAGAGTACAGTCAAAATGGAGGTTAAACCTCGGAAAAATTCCCAGAAAGCTGAAAATTGGTGGAGACCTTAAGAACATCATTTTAAATGACCTGTCAAAAGTCCCCATGATTCTGAGTGGTGCTATTTTTTTTATTCAAGTTCAAAGGTCAAAATATGCTAATTATCTGGTACATGAAAAAATGAATAAAATAGGCATGTAAGATATCATTTTATCTGTTTTAGATGGCTTTAAACATTGTCCTAACTTTTAAAAGCTTTAAAATTAATATATCAATGTTCCATTTTTAATTGCGGACGCTATTTTGAATTATTTAGCTGAAAATTAATAATTTCTAAAAACGAACACCATGGGCATGTGAGATGTCTTTTTATATGTTCTTGATGACTCTAAACACGTTTTAGACTTCTAAAATACATTTCGGGACTTCGAAATTAAAATATTATAGATTTATTTTAATAATGGTGCTTTATTATTCACATTGCCCACAGAAAAAAATCATATTAGAAATAACAGTAAAACATGAAATTGATGTCTAATTTTGTATGGTTTTAACTAATTAAAACTCATTTAGCTTATTAAAGAAAGTTCTATGAGAAAAAGAAACTGTTACAATACTATTTATATTAAGAATCCTACATTTTGCATCATTTTTTCAAAATTAGAACCCTTCATTTTACAAACTTTTTAATGTAACAGTGTAATACGATGAACATAAAACTTTCCCCTAGAGGTATAGTTCATAATTATTTTGAGTATTGGAGGTGTTTATAATAGTATTATAGGTTAATTCCATGTAACTGTAGTGTAAGTCACATTTAAGAGGAGATTACAAACTTTTTAAATTTTAAAAGGAAATCTAATTAAATAAAGCAAGTTACAATATTTAGTTTTAATAAGTGTAGATCGGCTATTCCGCTATTTTTTCATTCAATGTTAAAAGTTGTAGAGATAATCACTTTTTACGAACGTGATTTACACTACAGAAAGGATGATTTTGCATGGAATCAGCCTATAGTGGTGAAGATATATCTTAATAAACATCAGCAACATTTTCAACTTCTTCATCAATTGATTAGACATTGCGACAAGATTGTCCCTGACAAGTGGTGCTTACTTGGGAGCAAAACAATCATATTTTTCGACATCCACAGTTGTTATTGCACCCTTTTTAAAATTGCAAAATATGGTATTTAGAAGTGTTTCAGGAGCAGGTGGAAGTAATGTCTGAATTGGCTCTAAACAGTTTTCTTTTAGGGTCCACCCTCAATTTTCAGGTTTCATTTCGTTTCTGAGCTATACTTGGACTTAGTACAAACAGAAGACGTATCGCAACCTGTTACTGCAGGCAAAAATAAAATGTGAGCTTTACATGAAAGCATTGAAACTAATCTTTGAGATGAATAAATTTTTGCTTCGTTTTGAGATTTTTAAGAAGTAAATCGTTTTATTTGAAGGGGTTCGGCCCGTCAAAATTATTAATAAATAAACGTTTTCAACAACAACAACGGTTTCACGTCTACTGCAATTTTCCAAAGCCGTTTTAATTATGACTACATCCGCATCATTATTTGCTTGTTTAACTAAAATATTAGCAGCTTCTAATTTGTCGGATATCATCAAAATGAAACGAGCCTTGTTACTTGTATTAGATAAAAATTTCTGGTCGTTTGATTGAATAGTCATGGATGGATTAAAACGTATATCAGAAGGTAAAGATATTTTGAAGTTCCGGCAAATTTGCTCAGTTGCTTTGATATTCTTTTTGTAATCGCCATCAAAAACTATAATAAGGTTCGGACCATAATGTTTGTGGTCATAATGAATATATTTTCAAAAGAGAGCATCAAATGTTTCTTCTCGATCCCATACAATGCGATATAAAAGAAATCCTCCATCGATGATATACGTAGTATTTAAGTTGTTGATTTCAATGGAATAAAGGACTCGTGTTCTACCATTTTTGATTATAAACGGTTAAAAATGAAAAAGACATGTCAAGGACCATAAATTTTAGTATTTGAAAGAAATTGGTATATGGGCTCTCTCTATTCCAAAGATTACAAAACTCAATTAACAAGGTATTTATTACTTGTTATATTAACTAATAAGTCCCTACATGGCATTTCAGGTGTCTTAACTGTGTTTAGAGTCATCAAAAACTTATAAAAAGAAATCTCACAAGCCCATTGTGTTCGTTTTTAGAAAATATTAATTTTCAGCTAATTAATTCAAAATGTCGTCTGCAATTAAAAATGGAACACGGTTATATTAATTTTAAAGCTTTTAAAAGTTATATGACAATGTTTAAAGCCATCTAAAACAGATAAATGATATCTTACAAGCCTATTTTATTCATTTTTCATGTACCAGCTAATTACCATAATTTAACCTTTGACCTTGAATAAAAAAATTAGCACCACTCAGAATCATGGGGACTTTTGACAGGTCATTTAAAATGATGTTCTTAAGGTCTCCACCAATTTTCAGCTTTCTGAGAATTTTTCCGAGGTTTGGCCTTTCTTTCGTCCATTTTGGTTGGACTACACTGCAAACAGAAATGTCTTGATTTCAGACAAAAAAGCGTCTGAAACAGTGTGCACATTATTCAGACACCAAATAGCGTCTTAATTTTTTCAGACATATAATGTGTCTAAAATTCAGACACATATGCAACAGAACTTCAGACACTTCATGCATCTGAAATTATTGTGGACCCACACCCAGATCTGTTTTTATATCTACAAACAATTCAAATTAAAACATTTCAATTTGAATAGTTCGTAGATATTAAAGATTATAGTACATTACAAATTCAATTTTTTAAATACTTTAAAAAGCTTGGTAAAAATAATTTATGGACATATATTAAAAATTAAGCAATTGAAAAAAAGATTTAATTTTCCTACATGCAATGCATTTTAATGTTTATTAGGAAATAAAACACATAACAAAAGAATTCAATATTTATTGCTTTCAAAACTTTTTCAAAATGTCAATAGTTTTGTATGTTTTGGTGTTTCCCGTGGGAAACTGCGCAATGACTGCCCACAGGACTTTCGGACCCAACAGATTTAACGAGCACCGCATATACTCGACAAACACAACATCCATGCCTTATCTTGATTCGAACCCGAACCCAGAGGCTCCAAATTCTAGCTCCCTAACCGTTGCGTCGCCGAATCGGCTTCATTGTTTGTTTGGCTTTGATTCGATTTTGCTCTTCTTCTATTCTATTCTTTCTAAACGTTACAGTTGCAGTATTAGTCTGGAAACCGAAAATGAAGGGGTTTTCCCCTGCCGGACGCAAATTTACGGCGTGGTGCAGATCTTTTAAAACTTAATTTATTGATTTTATAATATATTTACTAATATTAATAATATTATAACTTAAATTATTAATAACCCATTATATTACTAAAATTTTTTTCCAAATCCTATTAGATCATGGTTCAATATTGACTTTTGAGATAGATGTTAAAATAAATATTATCCTAAAAGAAAATTTTAAACTTTTTTCAAAGTGGTCTTCAATTAAAAAATATATAAATAAATGATAATTGTTTTGGTGGCATATCATATTATTTGTCAAGTAAATTAAATTTTGAATTTTTAATGAATAATATCATTATAATTAACAAATTTCAAGTGAAAAAGATTGTTTTACTTATAGATTAAATAGAGTTTCATCTCAAAAAGTTCTAAGTTCAAGTGTCTGAATTGCATGGCATGAAGTGTCTGATTTAAAGTGTCTGAATTTGAAAGTGTCAACTTTTCAGACATTTACATCAAAAGTCAGACTCTACAGTGTCTGAAGCATATTTAAGACACTATAGTGTCTAAAATACATGACAGAATATTTCAGAGAGTGTTCAATTAAGACACCAAAGTGTCTGAAAACTCAATTCAGACATCATTTGTGCTGAAATTGAGACACTGCTTTTTGCAGTGTAAGCTGTAAAATTGGTATCAACCTTACTTGTAATAACTACAGTGCTTTTAAATACACTGCTCAAAACAATTAGGGGAGCACTTTGCGTACTTTTGTTTACCCGTCCAGTTCCGGCTTCTTATTTTTTATTATAAAAATCTAAAATTTGTGAAATAGATTCATTATGCACCCAGATTGAAATGGTAAAAAACATGGGACAAAATCTTAATTTTTTAACTAAAATTTAAGGAGAAAAAAAGTGTAATCATAACTTTAGAATAAATTATAACAATAATTTTTTCAAAACTTTATTTGTAAAAAAGGTAAAATCAGTTTTTAAATATATCGAAGAATGCAACCATGAAGAATTTAGGGTCAATTTATTTCATAAAATTTTTTGGGAGTGAATTTTATTTTACCATGTTTTTCATATTTTCATTTAATTAAAACAAACATTATTTAATTCTTCAAAATACAAGATTCTTCCATCTAACGACAAATAATTGCGAGCTCAACTTAGTGAGAAAAAAATCGGAAGCTGATGATACCAAATGGAATCATTGGGGGCGAAAGGGTTTAAACCATGCGTTCCCCTAATTGTTTTGAGTAGTGTATTACTTAAATGTAAATACAACTCTTTCCCTTGCCTCTAACTGGGTAGTAAGTTTGAGTAAGAAGTATATATATATAGTTGCATCTACTATATTATGTTAGTAAGGTAATTCTGAGAGAGATACCCCACATAAGAAAACATTGTTACAAAATAAATTAGGTACAATAAAAAAAACATAAAATGAATGATATCATACTTTTAATTAATTATTGTTATTGAATGGGATATTCTTTTGCATTGTATATTAATGAGAAAAATAAAATAACGTAGATAAACTAAAATTTTTGAAGCGAAACAGTCCATAATAAGTAGTTAACTATAGTAATTTGAAGAAATATTTAGTACTTTTTTTGTAGTTTTATTGCAAAGAATATATAATACAATAAAAGAAACAAAAAAGCCCTACAAAGTTTTAAAAAAATCCAAATGGCTTATTAATTGAGTAAACAATCATGATGCAAATATGAAATCTCACATATTGAGATCTTTAAATATTAGCTTGTTAATTATCTTTTACGAAAACCAAAAATTCTCATTTGTATAACCAAAATGCACGATGCGTCTGAATTCCCAATAATTTAGAACTTTTACAACAATGGAAAATATAATGCCCTATGAGCTCTTTTAACTAGTCAAAAATAGATAACATTAGAGGTTTCGATTTCAATGCTACGGATAGATCAATTAGCATACACTGTGTTGACATTTAAATCCAACCTCAGTATGATGTCATACAACATAGAGAACAAAAAATGCAAACGCGAACTGAACAGTACCTTGGTAGCGAAAGGGCACGTGTCATATTTTTTAGCATTGGGAATTTGCCCTTTTTGTATAAAGGTATAGAATTTGTTCTCATTTTCATCTAAATATCCCAATACTGATTAACTAATAGAGTTACAAAATTTTAAAACTGCTGCAAATTTCACATTACTCATCAGTTTCAGCCTTGTATTGAGTGCAAGTTGATGAGCATTAAAAAGGATTGGCTAACCTAAAATAGCTGTCCAAGTTACGTGGGATGGCTTTTTTTAAAATTAAATATGCCAATTTTTTAAAACGTCAAATTCAAGATATATTATTACGATCTGACTTTCATTTAGGAAGAAATTGATAGTTTAAGTTGTTACCGCCTCTTTTGGATTCAGTTATTAAACATAGAGGCTTGTCTATTTATTAGTGACTCTTTGCGATAGTGAAAAATTAACGTAGATTTTCTATCTCTATTAAGTAGTGTTGAAGTGTAATATTTATTAGATTTGTGCGGTTTCATTGTTAGGCAACGTAATGCAAACAGCCAAATTAAGATTGAATGTTATATCATAGCTGTTTCTCTTTTTGTACATTTAGCTTTTATTAAAATTATTTGCGAACATGGTCCTGTCATTTGATAAATTAAGTTTTAATAAACATAGAATAAATAGGGGATAAATATTAATTCTAACAACTGGTTGAAAAAAAAATGATTTAACGATATCTCGTCAAGCTGGTACTTTTATGTATAGTTCTTTCAAAATATGGTGATAGACGGAGTAAACAAAACCAAGTGAGAATGGTTCCGAAACCGTAAAAATAAGTAGCCAACAACTACTTAGATCTTTTTATCTCACATGTTCTTATTACTTTCGTGTGAGTTGATGCGCATCAGACTAGAGCTACTGTAACCCACGAATATTTAAATGTCAATAAAAATGTATAATTAATAAGTATATTTCAAGACAGTATTTTAAAATTTTATTTATATTATTTTCGCTTTATTCGTTATATTTATTTCGTTCGTTATATTTCGCTTTATTCGTATTTCAAACATGTTACTATATTTTTATAGTCATTTTGGGGAAAGTTAAGATTTAAAATACTAATTGTTCCGAAGAAACCTGGCAACCGCAGATATAATAATATATATATATATATATATATATATATATATATATATATATATATATATATATATATATATATATATATATATATATATATATATATATATATATATATATATATATATATATATATATATATATATATATATATATATATATATATATATATATATATATATATATATATATATATATAATATATATATATATATATATATATATATATATATATATATATATATATATATATATATATATATATATATATATATATATATATATATATATATATATATATATATATATATATATATATATATATCTCACCATGTAAATTTACCTATCTTTAGGAACATTTTTCTCAGGAACTATATGAGATATCATTATAAAAAAATTATAGTTTGTTCCTTACATATAGACATTACATTGTTCCTTACAACTCTTTGATTTAAACTGAGGATATTTCAAAATATTAAAAAATACTTTTACAGGTTTTTTTTAAAATGTGTATTGAAAAACATAAAAAAAATCAGATTTAAAGTTATATAATTTTTTTTTGAGCCGAGATATTTAAAATTCCTCAGTGTAAATCAAAGAACTATTAACGGGGAAGAAATAACAAAACAAAATATGTTGATATCTTTTATAGTTCTTAAGAAAAATGTTCCTAACTGTTGAAAAACCTTATATTTCAGGAAACGCAAAAGAAAAGTAAGGTTCAGGTAAGAACTGATAATAAGAGTTTCTCAAAAATGCTTATAAAAAGAAAGCCACTAAACAGAAATCGATAATCTTGGTCTTAAATTAAAGCTAAAGATAAGCAGAATAAAAAAAAAGAAAAAAAAGAATATCGACATTTTTGACCCAAAGACCCATCGAAGTAATAATTCGAAGTGTAACGTTTCAATCCATATTTTTTTTAACATATTGCAATAACTTAGTTCTTTTTTACCCAATTCTCACCAGTTAGAAAACATCTTAGCAACAAACTAATTTTTTTCTAACTCAACCACTCCTTTCCGGATATCACATTTTGCCTACCGTAGCTCAGCTGTTTTTGTTTTCAGACAGATTTGCGTATTATCCTGATGAAGTAGGACCTCCGTCTTGCGAAACATATAAATTTTTAAGTAATAAAACTATTGCACCAAGAATGAACGTTGTTTTCTCCATTAATCTTCATTGATATTTTAATTTATTCCTTTAATTATGATGAAATGCAAGTTAGGATTCCATAGCTAATTAAATCGGTATAGCTGTGAAAAAACTAAGGGCTATAATGTTATAGGATTGATGTTAGATTTTTTTTTTGACAAAACCCTTAACGATTGCAAGCTCAGCTCACTGCTCCAAATGGCATGTCTATATTATTACCTTTATAGTGACAAAAAGTCATGATTAAAAAAAATAGCTAGTTAACCTGTACTGCTATACAGAATATAGTTCATATATTTTGTTAATTTAGTATAAACTTTTGTAACTCTTTGTAATAGATATTTCCTTTGTTCAAGTGTAATTTAACGAACTGCAAAAACTATCAATGATTGATATTAAATTTAATATTTTATGTTTTTTAGCTCCATGTAAAGAGAATGAGGAGTATTTTGAATGTGGATCACAATGTCCCTTAACATGCAAGAATTACCAGGATCCAATTTTCTGCACCAAACCATGTACAAAAGGCTGCTTCTGCAAGCCTGGCTTTGTGATCGGTCCAAATGGAAAATGTGTTCAACCTACAGATTGTCCAGTAGGTAAGAATACTGATATGTAATTTATAAATCCGCTTACCAAACAAAACATTAGTGTAAATGTATAAATATAATTTTAAAAAAATGTTTTACAATTTAAATGCAATGCATCTGGTTATTATAAATAAAAAGTTTGAATAAAAATTTAGAAAAAGTATTATTTAAAAAAAAGTCGCAGCGATAAAGAAGTTTTTATACAATGAAAAACGTTATTTATATAATCCTTTTACTATTTTGAACAAAGAAGAAAAAAATATAGCTCAATTTAGATTAAGATATAATAAATAGTTAAACATTATCCGTACACTAAATGGGCAATCAATACTCTCTTCAAATGTAGTAAAAAATAAATTAACAGAACTTTGAATTTGCTTGTTTCGGATGATGAATACAACAATACATATTGTATTATTTTACTTCTTACAGAAATTAAAAAATGTATACATACTCTTTTAATTAGTAACCGGTCAATTGTCCAGTCTCAATATAAGCAAATTTATTAAATTTGCGATAAGGAACATAATGGGTGCAAGCAGCAAGACAAAATTTTTAGCCTACTTTTCTTTTTTTTAATTCGAAAGAATTAAAAAAATTAAAAAGTAGGTATTGACATGCGGTCGATGTCCGTTTGTCTGTCTGTCCGTACCCCCCTTCCAAAATCGGTTCTATCAATCAGATCTTAAAAATTCTTTTTTTTGTTAGAAAGCTATGACCTCAGAGACCCAACTTTTATACTTTTTGTCCGCCTGTCTGTACGTCCGGGCAGACATAAATCTAATATCTGTCGGTGAATTTCCCATTGAATTTGCATTGAAATTCAATTTTGAGTCATTTAAATCACTGTTGCCAAATCAACAATAGCATGAGAAAATTTATTTATTTAAAAATATTTGAAGCAAAATAAATTTTTCATGAATCAGTTTGGAATGACGTCATAAAATATAGAACAATGTTATTCTTTGATTGTTCATTAATTATTTATCAAGAAAGCGGTAAGGCATATTTTTTGCATACAATTACGCTTAGTTTTGATTTACATTTCTTGTTTTTTTAATGCAGTTTGGAGTAATTTCATTACTTTTGTTATTAATAAATATTTCATTATTTTTCGAACTGCAAATAAATCGAGCAGATGATAATAATATTAAGTTAATTTGGGAAAGAATATTAAGGAAAATAGTTGATTTTGGCTTTTAGAAGTTTAAATGGGCTTGTTTCAACACTTTGTCAAAGAAAACAAAACAACCAATTAAATCGCAGCTCGGAGCGCCTGACGTTTTAAAAAACCAATGAGCTCGTTTCACGTAGTAGGGAAAGAAACCAAAACAACCAATGAAATCACAGTATGGAGAGCGTGACATCATAAGAAATATTCCCATTATAGCTGGATGCTGTGTTTAGCGATTTTTTTAATGTGTATAAATCTAGTGTAGAAATGGTTGTTGATGATATTTACTGTTAGGAACCTAGTTGCTTCCTGATTTAGAATTTCAGTAAGTATTTAAGTAACAGGATAGTAGGCTATTTTAGTTCTTTGAGAACTTCTTGTTAAGACTGTGTGACAGGCACTTATTTACAGCAGATCATTCGAAACTCATATAATATCATTACTTGTCATTGCAAATCTTTTATTTGTGTTCACCAACAAACCTCATTATTTTTATTTTAGAAATATATGATGTTTATAGCTGCATGAAAAAAATTAGATATTTCATCCAATACAAAAGAAAAATATTTGTTGAGCAAGTCAAATAGTCCTGAAATTGGGTCGTAATTTAATTTGTTATTAAAGAATCACTGATAGAACACTATATACAGTTGTACGAATGAAAACTGCTAAAAGATATAAAGTTGGAGCACCATTTTCATAGATTTTGTAACCCCCAAACCTTATACACTTTGATTTCTTTCTGGGGCATACCATACTATAATATTGTAGTTTAGAGAAATTACAAACTATTTTGAAAATAGAAATATATTTTTTCAGGTCCATGTCGCGAAAATGAACAGATAACAGATTGTGTTAGTCCTTGCAATACTTGTTCACATCGGAGCAAATGTTACTTTGAGTATTGCGACAAAGGATGTGATTGCAAACCAGGATTTTTCAAGAATTCTACTGGATGTTGTGTGCCAGCAAACAAATGTGATGTTCGAGGTGGGCCATTATCTCCGTTTTATTTAATAAGTTTTCACACACGTTGAAACTCACATACCTATTTCTACCCTACTCTATAAAACCTACTATACCCTACTATAAAAAGCTCTCGTGATAAACTGAAAGGTTCTTTAAGTAAAAACTTGACTATAAATTTTGTTTCTTTGGATGACTTTTAAGTATGAAATAATTTTTTAAAAAATTATGTATGTGAAGCAGTACTTCATTAGGTTTAATAATAATAAATTTTTAAGTGTATGAGTCTTATGAACCAAACAGTGTATTGAGTATTATACTACCATATTATTCACCATAGAACATTTTAATTACATTTTGTGCTCTAAGCAATTGATATTTTAAAAAAAAATAATTATATTTTTTATAATATAGCTGTTTTCCTGAAAATATGTCCTAATTTTGAAACAATAAAGATGCAAATGCGACTGAATCCTTTTATCAACAGCTATTCGGCACATTCAAGAAGGAATTAACTGATTTTTTTACAATTGTTTTAAAAAAGCAATGAATTTTATATTTTTCACATAATCTTAATATAAATAAAATATTCTACTCAAAAATAATTATCTATTTCTATATCGTAGAATCCTCTTGTCCGAGAAATGAGCATTACGTGTCTTGCGTAAACCATTGCAACGACTGCTGGAATCGCGGTGTAGATTGTGATGATGACCAATACTGCCACCCAGGCTGTGACTGCCTACCTGGATTTTTTAGAAACGAAAATGAAGACTGCGTACCGGAGAAGCAGTGTGGAAAAACTGGAGGTATGCACTAATTAAATTTCAATGGATGTTATTGATAGTTGGAGCAAATTAAGTAAAATGTTATAATCCTAAGTGTAGTATTGGATATAGATTAAAATGAAAAATATACGGGTGTTCACAATTTTAATATTATAAGTAAGTTTACCCATATTGATAGTTGGAGCAAATTAAGTAAAATGTTATAATCCTAAGTGTAGTATTGGATATAGATTAAAATGAAAAATATACGGGTGTTCACAATTTTAATATTATAAGCACAAGTTTTTATTAAATATATGTTTCAAATCTACAAAAAGTCAAAATAAATGAATTAACAGAATTTATTCTGCTAATAAAATTAATTTCATTAAAAAAGATATAGCGTCTGGAGATAAAAGAATACACGGGAACTTAAAAAATGGTTATAAAATATATGTAGCTATAGTTTGCTTGAAGACAGAAATAGACTGACGCAACCATGATTATATTTGTCACTATATATTATTCGATCATATAAATATTTAAGAATTATATGAAAATAGTTTTCTCTACATTTTAAATATCTAATGCTTCCAAAACCTCGCCATTGTGGCTATAAAAGTTAAAACTCGGTTTAACTATAACATGTAGTAATGTGAAATTTAATGTTGATGATTGAATTCAGCGATGATTACCTAATAATACGACGGAATTATTACGGTTGAAATTATTTTTCAAATGTTTAATAGGAGGTTACTGTGGTGGTGCCAATGAAGAGTATTCGGATTGTGCTGTCCCGTGCAATGACTGCCAGACTCGCGGTAAATGTCAATACCATTGTGAATATGGATGTGATTGCAAACAAGGTTATCACAGAGATTCGAAAGGCCTTTGCGTTCCCGCTTCGCAATGTCCAGGTCGTAAGTAATTTTTCCAAGTTTAAATTTGTGATGAAGCTTGTCATTTAAAGACATAATCTTCTGGTAGAAATTTGACATGTGGTTAGCTGTATGTATAACTATTGTAGTTAGGGTCAGTATATTTATAAAAGCATTGGGTACACTTTTAGTTTTAGATGCTCACACCTAAGGGTATAATGTCAAGCAATTTATATAAATTATACTTCAATGCAGAAGTTTGGGCGTGGATAGTGTAAGGATTTCATAAAGTTTAACTGCTTGAAAGTATCAACATTTTTATTCACACAATACATTCTTTATCAAAACGAGAGATTACGAGGGCTGAAGTAAAACAAAATATTTTCTTTCGACACGAAAAAACAACACTTACAGCCAATAATAAGTAAAATTTAACTTTAAAATACTGTAATGCCCATTCCACTGATTTCAAGGATGAGAGTTATTTTCACCAAGCTTATATATTGTTTAATTGAAGAGAACAGCGATTTTTCAATTTCAAGGTATCAAAGTTAGTTTACTAATTAATATTATGTGCTACTTATATTTTTCACTTCAACAAGAAAAAAAGTTTCAAAAAAGTATGCAAAGAAGGCTCCATTACTTTGCTCTCTTGAGTATTTGTTTAAACATTTGTAAAAATTATATTAGTTTAACTATAACTACCTACTGGGATTATGACGAAAACGTTATGACTTATTATTGAGCTTGTATATGATTTTTTAACAATATTTTTTAAAGAATCTACAGCGGATCTTGATTGTAATGCAATTGCTATGGTTATCACAAACAAAAGCCACGCTAGTGGTTAAGAGATCTATACTATTTCTATAATCGTGTATGTAATTAAGGACGTATCAAGCCCTCCAGAGGCCGACGAATTTGCCGATACCGGAGTTGCCGATACTCATGTCCCGTGGGCCAAGAATACTACTTATGTCGTCCCACACTCACAACATGTGACTCCTACTACGGCCACGGTGGTATAGCGAGAGCTCAAGTGTGTCAACGTGGATGCGCTTGCAAGAGAGGATTAGTTAAAAATCGCGAGGGTGTTTGTGTCTACCCACAGCAATGTCCCCAAGGTAGGAATTATTAATATGAGTTAGACAAACAATTGTGTGTTTTTAAGGATTTTAAAGGTCCCCATACACAGTCGGACATGTTGGCCCAACCTGTTGGGTTTGAGCATCTCGCCCGACATGTTCGACAGGGGATAAACTTGTTTCCGAAGTGCTAGGTATTTTTTTTTTTGGAGGGGGGGGGCTTTGGATTTTATTCCGCATATGTGTGCATCCAATTTTATATCAATACAAATAATAGTATGACCTTTCTGCTGTGTGTCAGTACTGTGCTTTTTCTATGACAGTTACATAAACATTTAAAAAAAATGCAACAAATTTCAATCAAGAACCAAGAAGTACTAGATGCGACGTCTTAACAAAAAGAAAAGTATGCTAATTTTTTTTTGTGGGACCTTCAGGGTAAGACAGAACACTCTTAATCCATTACATAAGCCTCGTTTCATACCGACAATGTCGAATTAAAGATTTAAAGTTTGACATGGCATAAAGCATTTACATGTGCGTTGCGTCCAACATATTCGACTGTGGATGGGGAATTGTAAGGTAGTGAGAAGACAAATTGAATTATTACCTATTTTATTATCTATATTTTGTAAAAAAAATGATCTCAGAGAGAATAGATATTATTAACACACTTTTAGTCATCATACTAGTTTTTAGGATAATTTAACAGAAGCTAGACTAAATGCAAAATTTATTTAAGTGACTGATATTTTAAATTTTTATTTTACATAAGACCATTGTCCATCAGAACTTCCTGACAATATGCTGGCATACCTGAGTAGTTTCAATTAAAACTTCAAACAAAAGTATCGTGTGATAATAAAAATCAACATTAATTTTAAAATTAAAATTAAACATTGCCCGCTTGCATTTCATTAAAGTTCATTTATACAATTTAACATATTTCTTTAGTTTGCCCTCAGAATGAAGAATACCAAGAATGTGGCTCCGCATGTCCTGTAACCTGCCAAAATCGCAGCCAAATAGTGTCCTGCAATGAGTATTGCGTCAAAGGATGCTTCTGCAGAAAAGGCTATGTGCGAGGACCTGATGGAAAGTGTGTCAATCCAGACAATTGTCCCTTAGGTATTTTTTTCATAGAGAATTCTGTTTTCATATTATTTTGCAGAAGAGGTTTCAGAATATGTCTGAGAAAACCAAACAGTTAACAACTTTTTGCTGCATACAAGCTTTTGCAGTGCCGCCTAAAGCCATGACTACTTTTTCACTAAATTGATTGGATATCAAAAGTTAAAGATACGATTAGAAACGGTTATTTAGTAAAACTCTAATATGTATAGTTATAGTATAAGAATCCAATTAAGATAACATTAAAATATATAAACAGATGAAACAGTGTAGAATTATAAAAAAAAAATCTTAAAAATAGCTGAAATTGAATTATACTCATACAGTTAATTTGTTACAGCAACAAAAAAATAACCAAATTTGGTACTGGTCTGTTTAGATAGCTATTTAAATTAAGGTGTACAAATATGCTTAGAAAAAACTATCATGACTTTGACTTCTTGTCTTTTAGTGTGCGGCGTTAACGAAGAATATTTAGAGTGTGGTTCACCGTGCCCTCTTACTTGTACGAATCTTACTAGATCTAGTAATTGTCCAAAAGTATGCGTTCAAGGTTGTGTTTGTAAACCTGGTTATGTACGAGGGCCAAATGGGGCTTGTTTGTTACCCAGCCAATGTCCAGCTGGTAAGTAATAAGATTGTACGTTAAGTAGTTCTAAAGAGTTTAACTGAAATTGGAAGTAACATGTTTTATAATAATCTCCTTTATGGATAACGTACAACACATTTTTTAGAATGTACATACTGCCAAAAAATCGTTATTTGCGGAAATTTCCCATACTTTTAAGGATGGTTTAAGACCTTTTCACTTACTACACTCTTAAAACAAAAGAGTGAAATCCACTTCAATAGGGGAAGTGCATTTTCGGCACCGGAAAGGAGTGGAAATTAACTCAGTCTGAGTTACAACCGCTCGTTTTAAGAGTGTAGGACGTAGATTGTTTTCTTTTATTTCTTTTACCCACTCCGCAAAAAGAATGAAATCCACTCCTATAGGGGAAGTGCATTTTCGGCATGGAAAAGAGTGGAAATTAACTCAGACTGAGTTAAAACCGCTCGTTTATTTTAAGAGTGTATATGGTCTTGAACCGTTTTACTAAACTTGTTTGCAGTTTAAAACCGTTTCTTCAAAAACTTGTTCTTAATGATCTCTCTTTAAACGTGTGTTAAACCGTCAACAACAGTACTTCTATAGGCTTCAATAGGACAAGGGAATTGGTGGCCGAGTTGGTATGACGCTTCATTTGTTGATTAAAAATTGCAGTTTCTGGCAATTCAGCTGCCAGTTTAAAACCTTAAATATGGCAGGATATCTTTGCAGAGTATGTTAGTATTGCCAAAGAGTATTTACATGTATAACGGAATGTTTCATATCACAATAAGAAATAAACTAAATGTAATTAGTTATTATTCATTTATTATTAAATATCTTTTTAGGGTCTTGTGACAAGATATCTTTATTTATAATTTTTTTGTCTATGTAACTCTAAGCAAAATATTTAGTATTTTAAAGGAATAATATAACTATGCTTAAAAACTTCTTATTTAAACGTAATTTAATATCCTACGCATTTGAATCAAATATGTTTTTTTTTATTTCTATAGATATATTACTTTTAATATGAATACTTGCACACTTCTACGTATTTGTTTTCTTGTTGACGTGCTTATTGTCTTAAAACAATGAAAGAGTCGTATAATTTTACAAAAACCTAATTTGTAATTTTATCCTACGCAGTTTGTTCAGAGAATGAAGAATTCTTGGATTGTGGATCGGCTTGCCCAAGTACTTGCGAAAATTTTGGTAAAGTGTCATTAAACTGTAGTCTCCCTTGCCGCAAAGGATGCTTTTGTAAACCAGGATATGTCAGAGGGCCTGGTGGAAAGTGCTTACTGCCTCAGCAATGCCCAATTGGTAGGATTTTCTTTTAGTATACTATACTATACAGTATACATTGATGTATATTAACTGTACTATCGTAATTTAGTATGGAAACATATGTTCTTAAAACGCTAGTTTTTAAGAAGAATCGAAACATTCGACACTGACATTATTTTGGAATCACGAACTTGAAACCTTTAAATATATTAGAAAATTTGGTTAGGACTATTAAACTTTGTTATTGTAATAAAGTTGACGATACAATTTACCATACTTTCAACGGTTTAAAAACATTTCGACTACTATATGATCTGTAATTGTTTTACTAAACCGTTTTCTCCAAAACTTGCTCTCAATGACGCCAAATTTTGGCGCGTTAAATGTCTGAGAAAAAGTTTTGTGTTAGGTACTATTCTAACCAGCAATCTTTATAAGTAACAAGTGAGGCATCATTCTAATGCTGCCACCAATTCTCTCGGCCTATTAAAGCATAAAGAAGTAATATTGCAGTTCTAAAAAAGTACAAATATTTAACGGGGCAAAACCGCATTTTAACTTGAATTTACCTCATTTAATACCGAAAGTTTCCATATTTTTTACGGTTTTTCTAGCAACTCAGCTGTCAGTTTGAAACCGTAAATTTGACAGGATATCTTTGCAGTGTAAGTGCTAGTATTAGAAAAGTGTATGAACAGAATGTTTCATAACTTAATAAGAAATAAATTTAATTAAATTATTTAATTATTATTTAATTATTATTCATTTATAATTAAAGATCTTTTTAGGATATCGTGACAAGATATTTTCATTTATATATTTGTGTTGTCCAGAAATATCTTAAGAAAACTAATTTAGTTTTTTAAATTAATCAAGAATGGAAGTATGTGCTTAAAAATTAACATATTTTTTTATTTAAACATAACTTAAGATCCTATGCATTTGGAGTACTTACAATTTTTTTTATATGGATACATATATTACTCGTAAATGTTAATAATTGCTCTTCTATGTATTTATTTTCTTGTTGATTTAAATAATTATGAATAGTTATGTGCATATTGTCTTAGGAAAGTTTTTAAAAAAGTAGTAGAATTTTATAAAAAAAACTATTTGTAATTTTATATGCGACGCAGTTTGTTCAGAGAATGAAGAATTCTTGGATTGTGGATCGGCTTGCCCAAGTACTTGCGAAAATTTTGGTAAAGTGTCATTAAACTGTAGTCTCCCCTGCCGCAAAGGATGTTTTTGTAAACCAGGATATGTCAGAGGGCCTGATGGAAAATGCCTACTGCCTCAACAATGCCCAATCGGTAGGATTTGCGTTTAATATGCTAAACATTGATGTAAATTAATTCTACTTGCGTTATTTAATAAAAACAAACAAAACGCTAATTCTTTGGAAGCATCGAAACATTCGACATTAACGTTAGTTTGGAATACTACAAACCTTCAAATATATCAGAAAATTTAGTTAGGACCATCGAACCTTGTAATACAATTTATAATATAATATACAAGTTGAAGATACATTTTTTTTGTCTCATTTTCGATGATATTGGAAAATGTACTTTAACAATCATATATGAGGATTAAATGAGGATTAAATTATGTTGATAACTATAACTTCTAATAAGCAGTTAAAACACCTGTTGCACATACTGTAAAAATATTTGAATTCAAATTTCCTAGTAATTGTTCTGAACCTGAAAGTATTTGTGAATTTCATTTAAACATTCAAATAAATCTTTCTATTTACAATATTTTCAAAGTTATGATATAATATACAATTTTGATAAAATTAAATTTTACTGAGTGCTTTTCACAAGAAATGATAGCTGCAATTTAAAACAACTAACAGATAATGACCTTTAAAAATTGCAATGAACAGAATCCAAATTATGAATGACAAAATATTTAAGTTTTATAATATCTAAAATTTATATAATGGAATATATTTCCTTAGTATCATTACTTACATTACAAGTTTAGGAATTTCTAGACATCGTGTATCACTTTGGAGACAGCTAAAACTGAGCACAATAAACTCATATTAAAAATCGATATATCCCAGTCTTGAAGGGATATGTTGAAATTATTACGAATAACGAATGCAATTATTATATGAATAATATAAGGGATCATTTTTCATGGGAAGTTTGTGAGGAAAATGAGCAATTTCTGGAATGTGGACCCGGCTGCCAAGCTTCGTGTGGTAATGCATCAATAACCTCATGTAATCTGCCTTGTGTTAGAGGATGCTTCTGTAAACCAGGATTCATCAGAGGACCAGATGGAAAGTGCATAATACCGCAGCAGTGTCCCATATGTAAGAATGAATTGGATATACTTTTTAAATCTTTGTATATTAACAATGACAATAAGTCCACTTTTTTTTTAACTAAGGCATCATTTTTCAAATACTGAAGTTGTTAAATGTGTAAGACTTGAGAAATATTAAAATTGTATTATAGATATGCAAAACATTGCTACCTACTTTTTAAGTATTTTACAACAGGGTGGACCACGGCCACTTTACATTTAAAATGGTAGTTACCCATGCAAAAGCATTCATAATAGGTGGTGCCGAATAAAGGCACACATGTTTTCTTTTATCGTAAAAAATTCAGCTAAAACTACAAAAATGCAACGCGCGCGCGCGCCGCGCGCGCGTGTTATTACTTTCCTTTCATACCTTTTATGTCTTTTTCTCAAAAGTTTTGCCATATGTCACCAAATTAAATGGAAGTAGCTGACCTGGTTAATTTTGTTGTTTCTCTGCAATACATTTTGCCTGGTTATTAAGACTGTAAATGTTGAAACAATTACTTATAAAATTGTATTGTGCTTTTATGGGGTTTTTTTTAAATCTCATTCAGTATGCCCAGAGAACGAAGAGTTTCATGAGTGTGGATCCCTCTGCCAAGGAACATGTGATACTCCTAGCAAACCTGTTGGACTTTGTCCTACGAGTTGCAAAAGGGGTTGCTTTTGCAAACCAGGATTCGTCAGGGATCTATTTGGAAGATGCATACTTCCTGAAAAATGTCCTGTCGGTAAGATGTTGTAATAATTATTTAACAAATACATGATACCTAGTTCAGAAAACGGTAAAGATTCAGAAATAAAAATTCGAAAATAAAAATTCGTGTTTTTCATATTTGTCTCTCTTGATCTTTATAAAGTTTTAAATATTTTCTTTTTTCATTTTTCGACATTATTTTCATTTTTATTGATTTTTAAAGTTTTAAGGACTTATGAGACACTCTGAATAACAACTTAAGCCAAATAAGTGATTGATACATTATACAATTTATTGCTATATAGTGAGCCTTTTATTTTAAAAGCACACTTCTTTAAGTAATATGTATTGATATAAATATTATATTAACATTTTGTGGAGCTATTGCGATTGTACTCTAGTAGTAGGCTATACTGAATAATCCTTTTCCGATTGCTTTACGGGTAATCGGAAACATATCGGAAGTTCATCAAGCGATATCGTGTTCTTTAATGATATACTAAATTTCTCTTAATCTATGAGTATGTGGCTATTGTCCTTAGTGTGTCAAGAAAATGAAGTATTTTTAAAGTGTGGTTCACCTTGCCAAGATACCTGCGAGAACATAGGCAATGCTGTTGGAACTTGTCCATTACCATGCATTAAAGGATGCTTCTGCAAACCAGGATACATTAGAGGTCCGAACGGGAAATGCATACTACCAAATCAGTGTCCATTGGGTAAATATTCCACCAATAATCCTAATGTAACCTAAAAATATGCGTTTGCGAAGATTTTAAGATACTTTTTCGATTTTAAGTAACAAGTAATAATTTGAAATACATAGCAGAAATTTAAAAAAGGCTCTTTATACGCAATATCTTGTATGAAATCAATGCAACTAAATGATTTTTAACAAGATGATTCAAAACACATTTGAAGAAAATTTTTAAAATGTGTGAAGTTTTTAACAAAAATCAAAAACAATAAAAATTAAACAAGGAGGATAACATTGTGTTTAAAATTTATACAAAATTTCTTTTCTGGTTTGATAACTTAAATCAAACTGATTACTCTAACTAAATATTTTGTTGAATTATAAGACTAGTGTTTTTCTTTTAATATTTCGACAGACAGTACTTATATGGCAACTAATATTGTAACACAAAGTAAATATATTTTTTGTATTTAGTATGTCAAGGTAACGAAGTTTTGCTTTCCTGTGGATCTCCGTGTCAACGTACGTGTACCAACTTCGGTCAACCCGTGGGCCCGTGCACATTGCCATGCATCAAAGGATGCTTTTGCAAACCAGGCTATGTAAGAGGACCAACTGGAGATTGCATATTGCCAACGGAATGTCCTGTTGGTGAGTTAAACATAAATTTAATAGAGAACATTAAAAAAATATGGATTAAACCCCTCCCTCTTTTTAAACTATATATGATTATTTTTACTTTTCTTTATTGCGTACTCTCTCTTCGCAGTTGTACCAATACTGTTTTATGCCTAATCTAGGGTCCAAAATAATAAGTTAGTTGTATAATAAGTTGTATAACTCTAAGCTAATAAGTTGTTTAAACTCTAATGAATTTAATTAAGAGTCTCTCTTACTTTAAAAGGTTAGGCCTACCTTGTGGTAAACTCGCAGCTGACCATATAAGGAGAATCCTTTGTAACCAATAAGTTCACAAACGTGTGGATGGATTTGGATTAAGAACGATATTATTATAAATATATTCTAATACGATAATTATGTTACTTTGATGGTTTTACGAATAAAAATAAAATGTATCTTAAATATATTTAGTTTGTGGAGAAAATGAGGAATATCAAAAGTGCGCAACAGCATGTATGGCCACTTGCAAAAATTATACTTCAAGTAATGAATGTACTCTGCCTTGCGTGGATGGGTGTATCTGCAAGCCAGGTTATGTGAGAAGTCCTGACGGGAGGTGTATATTACCTTCAAGCTGCCCTGTTGGTAATTATTTCTCATTTTTACAGTACAATATTTAATTATGTTGTTTTGAATAACATTTATGAAAAGCACGTACCTGTAGAATTTAAATACGCTGTTTTTCCAGAAACATTCTGTATAATTTACAGAGAAAACCTGTTTTTTTAAAAATTATAACAGATTTTAAATGTTGTTAATTAAATTAAACATATTTTCTCTGTAAATTGTATAAAAATTGTCTGAAATGCCAACTGATCCTTTTTTCCTAGCTTAGAGACCAAATTCTAACTGGTAAACTTGCTGCAAGAATCTAGAGAGTATGGGAAACTAGGGGCATTTGTCCCATAGACCAATGCCTTTTTCGCAGTATTGGAAAAATTTTGTAAAATGGAAATGGCATAACTTATTTCCTTTCAGTCAGCTGATCACATGCTGAAAACAACCAGCTGAATCATTGCGTATGTGTTTATATATACGAAGAAATACGCTTTCATGCAATGAAAGTAAATTTTTGGTGCCGTAAGATTTTTCGGTCTACATTTTTTGGTTAAAAGGAAAGATTTTTTCAATTAGTTACTTGTTTTGTCCATGCTTTTAGCTACACTTACGTGCATAATAGTGTTGATGTATTTATTTGAAAATGACTTTATTTTGGGTTAAGCAAAAAAAGTGCAACTAGGGATACTTGACCCAAGTTAAATAGTTATACGTGACCCAAGTCAATAACAAAAAAAGTAGAGCAAAGTAGACAAAGTATTTTTTTTATAAAAAAAATCACGAGATTCCCAAAAGAGTAAATGACTTGGTTCTTACCAAATACTTTGGGAAAACGGAATATAAGAAGTATTGTTGGGAAGGTATAAGCAAAAAATCCGGACTAGCTTACAAATTCAGTTAGCAAAAATGAATCGATAGAAAACGTTTTAAATGTCCTAAAATGGATAATATGTCCCAAATTGATATTGATAAAGTAGAAGCGATTCTTCAACCACATGTATTTTCTCTGCAAAATAGTAGAATCCCATGTTTTATATTTAAACAAGACTTCATGTTTAAATTTGAATAGTTTGTTAGTAAAAGAATAATTAAGTCATACTACCAAATGTATGGATTGGGTCACGTATCCCTAATGGGTATAATATAAAATGTATAAAACTAAAGTTTTATACATTTTAGATTTTACTGCTATTGCAGTTAATACTTCAGAAAAATGCTAATATATATTGTGTGATATTTTATAAAGTATCAATTGACTGCATTAACACATTCATAAATAGTGTTTTTTAAAAGTGACAACCCCAAAACTATAAACTGGGTCATGTATCTCTAGTTTACTCTACTACAGTCAAAACTAAATATAAACCTCTTAAATAAAAGCTATTGACTGGAAATTAGTCGTATTATATTTCAAAAATATCATAGAAATTTAAATTAAGCTGTTTTAAATTACTATTCCACGTGTTTTTCTAAAAAAGTGATTTTGTTTTATAGTTTGTGGAGAAAACGAAATTTTTGAAAATTGTGGCTCAGCATGTCCCAAGACTTGTAGAAATCGTAATGCAGTGGTTCCATGCACTTTACAATGCATTAAAGGATGCTTTTGTAAGCCCGGTTATGTAAGAGGACCAAACGGAAGATGCATGCTTCCCAGTTTCTGTCCTGTGGGTAAGTATTCAATCAACTAAATTGCATAAGTGCAAAACTAATAAGTTTTAACGGTCATGGGGAAGTATTCAGTTTTAGTGTAACACATAAAACACCTTACTGAAAAAAAAACATTTATTTCACCAAGCAAAATGTTGATTTCATTTAAGCAACATACCTCAAGTTTCTTAAAATAAACTTTTGGTTTAAAATTTAGAATAAAAAAGCTTGTTAATTACTAATAAACTTAGGGTTCCACGTTTTTTCTAATTTTATTCACTGTTTAAAAATACTAATTATTCACATAACGAATTTTGCTTTCTCACTAAAGTTGTATACTCTGATTAACTTTTAAAAACACTTTAAAAATATTTATAAAACATAATTATCGTTTCCCTGTATCATACATTAGTTTAGCAAAGTCTACTGAATAAACAAGAGCAATTTTTGTGTAACAAAAATAACTATATTTATAGTTTGTGGAGAAAACGAGGTTTTTCAAAAGTGTGGTTCAGCTTGTCCAATTACCTGCAACAATCGTACTTCAATGGATTCTTGTACTTTACCGTGCAAAGAAGGATGCTTTTGCAAGCCAGGTTTTATAAGAGGACCAAATGGAAAATGCATAATGCCAAGATTCTGTCCTGTTGGTCAGTAATTGAACTTATTTGTTTATAAATAATTAAATACGAAACTTATGTTATTTTTAATGTATAAGCTTTTTCTTTCCGCAAATTTTTAAGCAAGTTAGCTATTGCAAATTAACTTAATTTAGTCGTCTGGTTAACTTCGAATATGTGAAAATAGTTGCTATAATGACATTGGGTGGCTTATACAACATATTAAATCCATTCTATCATTAGAATGTACTTGTCAATGACATGTTTTTAGAATTAATCAACTCAGTGACCGCCATATAAGAAGTATAAGGAAAAACACAAATAAAAGGAAATATACAAAATAAAACTGCATCATGATTTGTATTTTATTTATTGTACAAAGCGTCTATAAAAAAATGTGGATTTGACCAGGGTCATCTTTCAGGGACGCTTTTTTAATGAATTACTAATTGGTGCATTTAAAATATGGTCCCAGAAATAGTTATACTCCAGTGGGATGCACATTCTTTTTTCAAATTGTCCATTTTTATTAGATTAGGTGTTAAAAATTTTGCGGACGAATAATCTTTGCTCTTGGGTATTATCAGTTGAACACCGGGTTTTCTCAATGGGAAGATTTTTTTATCCCATTTCATTGATGCATGGTGAACATTTCATCACATGAAATGCGGAATAATCTTTGTGCAGAGAAGATTAGTATTTGGTAGTACTGTTAAATATTAGTTTTGTTATCATGTAAAAATATTTTGTTAATTTTAAGTCGTACTACCAAATGTATGGATTGGGTCACGTATCCCTAATGGGTAAAATATAAAATGTATAAAACTAAAGTTTTATACATTTTATATTTTACTGCTATTGCAGTTAATACTTCAGAAAAATGCTAATATATATTGTGTAATATTTTAAAAAGTATAAATTGACTGCATTAACACATTCATAAATAGTGTTTTTTAAAAGTGACAACCCCAAAACTATAAACTGGGTCATGTATCTCTGGTTTACTCTACTACAGTCAAAACTAAATATAAACCTCTTAAATAAAAGCTATTGACTGGAAATTAGTCGTATTATATTTCAAAAATATCATAGAAATGTAAATTAAGCTCTTTTGAATTACTATTTCGCGTGTTTTTTCTAAAAAAGTGATTTTGTTTTATAGTTTGTGGAGAAAACGAAATTTTCGAAAACTGTGGCTCAGCATGTCCCAAGACTTGTAGAAATCGTAATGCAGTGGTTCCATGCACTTTACAATGCATTAAAGGATGCTTTTGTAAGCCCGGTTATGTAAGAGGACCAAACGGAAGATGCATACTTCCCAGTTTCTGTCCTGTGGGTTAGTATTCAATCAACTAAATTGCATAAGTGCAAAACTAATACGTTTTAACGGTCATGGGGGAAGTATTCAGTTTTAGTGTAACACATAAAACAACCTTACTAAAAAAATTATTTCACCAAGCAAAATGTGGATTTAATTTAAGCAACATACCTCAAGTTTCTTAAAATAAAATTTTGGTTTAAAATTTAGAATAAAAAAGCTTGTTAATTAATATTAAACTTGTTTCCACGTTTTTTCTAATTTTATTCACTGTTTAAAAATACTAATTATTCACATAACGTATTTTGTTTTCTCACTAAAGCTGTATACTCTGATTAACTTTTTAAAACACTTTAAAAATATTTATAAAACATAATTATCGTTTCCTTGTTTCCTACATTAGTTTAGCAACGTCTACTGAATAAACAAAAGCAATTTTTGTGTAACAAAAATAAGTTTATTTATAGTTTGTGGAGAAAACGAGGTTTTTCAAAAGTGTGGTTCATCTTGTCCAATTACCTGCAACAATCGTACTTCAATGGATTCTTGTACTTTACCGTGCAAAGAAGGATGCTTTTGCAAGCCAGGTTTTATAAGAGGACCAAATGGAAAATGCATAATGCCAAGATTCTGTCCTGTCGGTCAGTAATTGAACGTATTTGTTTATACATAATTCAATACGAAACTTTGTCATTTTTTATGTATAATCTTTTTCTTTCCGTAAATTTGTAAGCAAGTTAGCTATTGCAAATGAACGTAATTTAGTCATCCGGTTAACTTTGAATAGGTGAAAATAGTTGCTATAATGACATTGGGTGGCTTATACAACATCTTAAATCCATTCTATCATTAGAATGTACTTGTCAATGACATGTTTTTACAATTAATCAACTCAGAGACCGCCATATAAGAAGTATAAGGAAAAACACAAATAAAATTTTGCTTTTATGACAGATTCAACAAGTATGTATTTCCTTTTGTACACACTAAAGTTTTAATTCGGTATCCCAAAATAATCGATTGTCCTAATTATGAAATAGTTAGGTCCCAGAAATAGTTATACTCCAGTGGGATGCACATTTTTTTTTTCAAATTGTCCATTTTTATTTGATTAGGTATTAAAAATTTCGCGGACGAATAATCTTTGCTCTTGGGTATTATCAGTTGAACGCCACGCCGGGTTTTCTCAATGAGTAGATTTATTTAGCCCATTCCATTGATGCATGGTGAACATTTCATCACATGGAATGCGGAAGAATCTTTGTGCAGAGAAGATTTAGAGTATTTGGTAGTAGTGTTACTTCAATGATTCACTAATGAAGATGTTTCATAGAAAAATGATGCCAAATCTGTAAACTATTCTTTGCCGAAAAACAACCAAAAAAAAAATGACAACCTCCCCAGAATTCAACGCAACAATAAATTGCAGCTCGTGCTGCCATCTGTTAGTGTTCTGGAAAAATTTACAAAGGGGTCGAGTCCTGAAAATGGTTCCTTTTTGCAACAAGAGGTAAAACGTAATGTTTATTTTTTATAAAACGATCTGCTACCATCTTTAGCTTACGAATCCATTAAAACATGAATATTGAAAAAATGTCGCTTGACCACTTTTTTATTAATCGATTCATTTAAAAAGTGCTTAGAAAAATAATTCATGTAAAGTGTTTAGAAAAATAATTGATACTTAAAATAAATGTACATATTCATTTGTAGAGTGTGGAGAAAACGAGCTATTCTACGAATGCAGTTCCCCATGCCAGCGAACATGTGAAAATCGGAACTCTGTTATTAACTGCACATTACCATGTTTGACGGGTTGCTTCTGTAAGCCGGGATTTGTTAGGGATTCGTATGGAAAATGCATTGATCCCCTTTCCTGTCCAATTGGTAAGAATGAAAACTGTCTACATTTTTGACGTTAAATTGTTCCTATCTTAAAGCAGCCAAGATTTAACGTAAGATGAAAATGAGGAATAACTGCTTAGCTTTGCTTCACTAAATATTTATGCTCAATAACACGTAATTTATGTATCAAAGCTTCATGTCAACAAATTCGTGAGTTGAATTTGGATTTTAGTAATGTATAGCCTTAGAAACTCAGGTATTTTGTTGAGCCAAAAAAAGCATATTCTTTGCAATTTAAGTTCTTATTTAGCACATCTAAAAATCTTAAAAGTAGAAATAAGGTAACATTTGTAATTGACTTTTTAAAAAGGGACAACAAAGCAAAAATAAAATAGAGTCTATGAGGCAATGAAATAATTGAATAAACAATTTAGTAATGAAGTAAGGCCAAAAATTTTTAATAAGTTGTCCTTGGACCTGATAGAAGGGTTCAATTATGGATTATATGGACATTTTCGCGTAACCTGACATAAAAATTCTAACTGTTGGTGCACTCTTAAAACAAACGAGTGGTTTTAACTCAGTTCTGAGTTAATTTCCACTCCTTTCCGTGTCGAAAATGCACTTCTCCTATAGGAGTGAATTTCAGTCTTTTTCGGAGTGGGTAAAAGAAATAAAAGAAAACAATCTGCGCCCTACACTCTTAAAACGAGCGGTTTTAACTCAGTCTGAGTTAATTTCCACTCCTTTCCGGTGCCGAAAATGCACTTCTCCTATAGGAGTGAATTTCACTCTTTTGGTTTAAGAGTGTGGATTTCTGATTTTATTCGACTGCTCTATTAATCTATCACTCCATAATTCTATTATTCTATAGGGTAATTCCAACCGTGACTTACACTACATTTGACGATTTAACAAATATCGTGCATAGTTCAAATTTATTTTATATTTATACCAAAAAAATATTGTATGTCAGTTTACCCCTGAACATATAGTATTTTTAGCAATCAGTAAAAACTTTTTTTAATTTAATATTTTACTAAAAAAATAATAATAATGTCCTGATGTGACTTGTAAGTGACATCAGGACATTTTTATTATTTTTTAGTAAAATATTAAATTAAAAAAGTTTCATGAAATGAAGTCGATTTTCGGTTATCATTATATAAACTCTAATTTCTTCTTCATAGTGCAGTAAATAAACATTCTACCAGTGCTTATTTTAAGTATAAAGTTTAAAGCTAAAAAATTTAATTGCAAAAAAGTGTTGAAATATCATAGGAAATAATTTATTAAAATTTGTGTGCGTGACCTCCACTACATTTAATTTGTGACTTACACTCTATCATGTGAATTTTTATCACATATATGGAAATTTAGGCAATAATAACATACATATGCAATAATATGCATAACATGCAATAATAACATACATATGCAATAATATGCATAACATGCAATAATAACATACATATAACATGATAAAATCATATTTAGAAAAAAGTTACACAACGTCCCCCAAAGTTGGTTTTTGGTAATTTCTTAATTCCTTCTTCAACAGCAATGCCTGAAAAATCTTCCTTCTCAGGCCACGCAAAAAGACTTCCCTACCATTGCAGATGTTTCAGTTTTATTGAATAATCATCTTTACTTAACATTTTCCCCACAAAATATTTAAGAGTCCTTTTATTTAAAGGGGGACAACTTGTGATGGTTGATACCTTCGATTTTCTTGAAACTTTCAAGATATGTTAGTAATACTAAGATATGAAAAAGTGAATTTCATTTGTTCTTAAATCCGTCTTGTTTGCCCTTGAGAGAAGGTCAAAGTTTTAGGTAATGGATCAATGGTGTATATTATATCATCCTTCTACTTCTAAAGCCATGAGTGCTCCATGAATTTTTTTTTTGAAATATGGTTACTTCTTGATACTATAGGTACATGTCAGCATAATTAGTTTGGTGGGTCACTCATGGCTTTGAAAGTCAGGGTCTTTTGAAAAAGGTCATTTTCGTCGCTTTTTGTCATGTTTCTGCCCAATTATCTGCTTAAACTATAAGTGACAAACAAAATAATTATTGGATTACACATACTAGGGTAGTTCTTAGAAAAATATAAAACATCATGAGTGACCCTTTACTTTGGTAGTTACATGGCCTCAAAGGTGAAAATTTCCAAAAAAATGTCACATTAAAAGGTCAATTACTCCAGAAGCGAAGAGTCAATAACTTGGAGACACAGTTGTAAATACACTTCAAATGTAGTAGTTTTGGACCCAGGTTACAAATCCATGGCAATTAACTTACTTTTTTTTATTACAGTCCATTTTAAATCTCCAATTCATAACTGTATGCATCTATCTTTACTTCTAAAGTGCCGTGCAAAAGCTTCACATTTTACATCATAGATGGAAGTATGATAAACAAAATCTTTAACATTTTTAGAAATTATCAAAATGGACTGTAATAAAAAAAAGTAAGTTAGATACCATGGATTTGTAACCTGGGTCTAAAACTACAACATTTGAAGTGTATTTGCAACTGTGTCTTCAAGTTATTGACTCTTCGCTTCTGGAGTAATTAACCATTGAAAATGACCTTTTTTTGGAAATGAACAATTTTGAGACCCTGTAACTGCAGAAGAGTAAAGGGTCACCCATGGTGTTTTATATTTTTCCAAGTACTACCCTAGTGAGTGTAATTAATCCAATAATTATTTATGTGGGTCACTTATGGCTGAAGCAGATAATTAGGCAGAAACATGACAAAAATCAACGAAAATGACCTTTTTCAAAGGACCCTAACCTTCAAATCCATGAGTGACTTACCAAACTAATTATGCTGACATGTACCTAGTATCAAGTAGTATCCATATTTCAAAAAAAATTCATGGAACACTCATGGCTTTAGAAGTAGAAGAATGATATAATGTACACCATTGATCCATTACCTCGAACTTTGACCTCCTCTCAAGGTCAAACAAGTTGGATTTAAGAAAAACTGAAATTTCCTTTTCCTTATCATAGTACTACAAACATATCCTGAAAGTTTCAAGAAAATCGAAGACATCAACTATCACGCCATATTCAATTTGGCCCAGTTAAAAAAATGGCTCTTAACGATAATTTTTCCTACAAAAGGAACAAAAGCTCCTTTTCCAGCATCAAATTCATTTTCAGAATTTTGTTGAGAGGTATTTACTTTTACAACATTTCCATTTGTTTAATCAGCCGTGTAGTATTTTTGGGGATTTACTGAAACATTGGAAATTTCAAGTAGGTATTTGTTTAATTCTAAAAAGCAGAGAAATTTTAGAGTGTCAGGAATTGGAAATATTTATTTTCCTTTTGATGAGCAAATATCATTTAATTTACCTATTTCGCCCTTTACACAGTTGTCAGAAATGTATAATAGTGATATGTTTGGGCAGATTTCTTATGCAAAGTGAAAAAATCTTCAGCAGAATGTGGGTCAATTTTCCTGGAAAGTGTGGCTTCTTTGATCCCCTCTTCCTGCATCACCAAGTCCATCAATTGGTCCTTTATCATGACTGAAGGCAAGATGACCAACATTGGTGGCAGAGAAAAAGCAAATCTTTATTTTAAATAATTAGAGAAACTTTTACATCTTTTTGTGACTTACACTACAGCCAAAACAGGGGATATTTATCTTTCTTTCAAGCAACTTCTATTTATAAATCCCTATTAAAAGTGTGTTTATAAGATAGTTATTTTGGTGAATTTTAATTATTAAACCTAAAAATTTGATAAAAAGCTATACTTACCTTAAGATTCAAGAATTCAAAATGATGAAAAACCTTAAATCATGCTTTCAAAACAAAGCAAACACTTTGAAACTAAAGTGTTGCCACAGATAAAACAGTAATAGTTTTTGATGCAAATTTTTTACAATTCAGACTTTTCTATCACATATAAAAGTTTCAACTGTAATAAAAAATATTTTTTTAATTCACCTGAGGCATGTATTTATATGGAATTAACCTATAGATTTTCCAAAAAGCTCATTACTCCCCATGAGTGCCTTTAACATTTCGCATAATTCTGACCACTCTTGCTATTTACAATAGTTTTGCAATGCAAACTTCCATTACAACTCTTCTGTATAACATTTAGGTCCTTGTACAAAGGAGAATGAGATCTATAATCCTTGTGGTCCTGCTTGCATCAAGACATGTGCTCGGCTTGAATTTCGCCAAGGATGTCCACAGCGTTGCGTCCGAGGATGTTTTTGTAAGGAAGGTTTTGTTAGAGACATCGATGCCAACTGCATTCCCTTTGAAAGATGTCCGAAACGTAAGAGATTGAAAATTTTAGAATTTATTGCATATAAATGTCATTTGTTGAAATAGTTATATTTTTTTTTATCCTACAAACTTTTTAGTGAATAAAATTTTGTCTGGAGACGATATTATAAGATTGATAATATTATGATAGGGATATACCTTATAAACTCCTTTCTGAAATATAAAAACTATAACATTTAACGTATTGTTGTTTATGTTCTACACAACCTGTAATTTTTATGTACCTCCCTTTAAAGGTCAACGTATTTATTAATTGCTTACAATCTTCTTTTTCCTATTGTACTCCTAGTGCCATACTGTAACGTAAAAGTACGTATGACAAAAACTTTATGTATTAAAGAATATGAGATTTTTTAGTCTAACTTAATTTCTGAACTTTTTAGGACCTCAGATGTGTCCAGCCGAAGAGACATTCTACGCATGCAAGCCCACCTGCCGAGATACTTGTGATACCCTTGAATTTGAGGGACCATGTGATGACCTGTGTCGCCCTGGCTGTGACTGTCGGGGAGGTTTGGTGAGGAACACACTCACAAACATGTGTGTCCCTCCTCGCGAGTGTCCAAGTAAGCAAACACTGTTCATTTGGGATGCATTAATATTTTTTTCGTTTAATAAGTCTGCATACTACTGAGGTTAACTTGTAGTTCCCAGACATTAAGCGTTGTTAAATTAACCCTTTAAAAGCAGGAAGACCAATTTCGGGTGATAAACATGGGGTGAAAAAGCGTGAAACATTGTCAGTCGCTAAACCTAATTTTTTTTTTAACATTTACTCATCTACTTGTGTGTTCCAGTGCAATGTAATCCCGAATAATCAATCAAAAACAGTCAATCTCCATTTGTATTTTGCTTTATTTATTAGGTTAAACAATTAAATTAACGATTTTCTTTCTCGCTCTCGCACGTCAACCGTAATATAAGGCGTTTTCTGGTTAGCATGTATTTTTTCCATCCTTATGTGAGATGTTGTTATTTATTTAAGCCATAAAGACTTTTTTGCTAAGCAAGCTCTAGTATGAAATAATAGAAAACAATGATTTTACCCTGCTATCGAAACTATTTTGTCTTTAAAACAGCATGTATTCTATATGGGGTATACTGTAGATTAATCCAGAGTTTAGATAGTCCATCTGTATTGAATCCATATATTAGCGACATTATATAATTTTATTGTGAGTTATTCTAATTTAAAGATTTTGTAAAACAAAATATAAATGTTTAAAGAGATAACTATGGAATTATAATAACCACATTCATACTATGAATTATCATTTTAGACTCGATAGTTGGCCGAAAAAGGAACGCCGTTGAACCAGATACAACAACCATCTTACCAGAAACACAACCAGCACATCCAGTAACAGAAGTAAAGCCCCCAGCAACCGAAGTAACGCATCCACCATCGGAAATTACACATCCAGTAACACAACCACCGGTTTCTAAGACTCTACCACCTAATAAAGAAGAGGAGCCACAAAAAACTAAACCAACAGCAGCAGCAAGTCCTGTAACATTAAAACCACAAACAACCACGCTACAACCTAAGCCTCCAAAGACTAAAGAACCTCCAACAACACTCAACACACCAGTGACACAAAAAGAAGGACCAACAATTGTCCAAACTAAAGCGCTTCCGGTAACAACTATCAAAACACCTTTAACCACTGCAGCAAGTCCAACAACTTTATCTCCTGTAACACTTGGGAAAACTAATCAACAAGAAACAAGTGTATCTCCAAAACCAACAGCACCAGTTGAAACAACGCCTCAAAAACCCGTAGAAACAACGCCTCAAAAACCCGTAAACACAACATCCTCTAAACCAAACCCTCCAGCAAAAACAACTCTTCTTCCTACTACACTAACTGCCAAGCCAGAAGTTACAACCCAAAAGTTATTGTAACAGTTACTGCTGCATTTCCGAAATAGAGCGCGTAGGGTCTTACACAATAAGACTTTACAACTAAAACTTATTTTTAAAATTTATTTATGTTCATAAATATTTTTTTTATTCAAGTTTTGTTGTACCTCACTACCTAAGAGATTTATAGGTTAGCAGCCCTACCTTTCACAACATCCTCAAAAGCAAGCGAATAAAAAAAAACTATAACCTTAAAGTCGCATTTTTGAAACAAACAAGAATAACATCCATTCAAACTTTTACACGAATTGGCAAGCAAATCGTAGCAACAACCCCGAAAGCTTCAAAATATTAATTAAATATACGGTGCAGTTGATACAAACTTAAAACAAAAAGTGTAAAGCTATGTATATTTCAGACGTATATACTTAAAAATAAATTACAGTTATAATTATATTTGTGTGTATAAACAACTATATTTTTAAGTTTGTTGGATTTTAATAATAATTTTTTTATTATGATACACAGCCTAACAGGTTTTCGCCCATTTACAAGACTTGAGCACAATTTACAATCAAACCTTACCCGGGAATCGAACTCAAATCCCCAACTCTGCAGAGTCCAGAGCTATTTACGTTACAATAACTATATCTGTTCCATTTTAGAGGAAAACTTTAGAATAAAATTATATTTAATACTTGAATTAAATATTTTTAAAAATTATAACCTTTTAGATTTCTAATAATATTTAAAACAAATTAAAATTAATTTATATTTAAATCGATCTTTTTAATGTACTAAATTTCAGTAGATAAAGTTTCTTTGTCTGTATAAAATATTTCTTTCTTTTTGTATAAAATATATATTTTACATGAAATTATGATGATATTTGTTATCAAATATTTCATATCCTACGAAAGAAAGACGGAGATCAAACAATTTTTAAAATTTTCAAAAATTAACTAAGAGTGTTTGAAATTATTTATACCTTAAAACGTTTATACGATCAATCAATTTGCAGGATTACTGTACTGACTCTAAAGCGGTTATGATGAAAATATTATTTTAAAACAGAAATATAAACGTACTTTAGAGTATTTTTTTCGTTTTCTGTAAAAATAACAATTAAATGGTTTAAGAGTAAGACAATGTTCACCAAAGACGAATGTTGTGGGCTTTAAAACAAGATAGGTTAGCTGGTAAAGTTATTTGCTTGTTTAAAGTTATTGTTATATGTTTTTCTTCGTAAATGTAAGGGTTATTTGAAAAATATGCAAGGGCAATTTATTGTCATATGACATATTTATTTCGGTTCAATGTAAAATAAAGCACATCCACGACATCAAAAATGCGTAATCATATCAGATTTAAGGAACAAAATACGCTGTTGTTATATTAATAACAAATGTTATATACTTTTTGATACACCAAAATATATAAACTCCTAAGCATTTAAGACAAACGAATGTATACATAAATAAAATCATAATGAATACGAATGAATTATACACAAGAAACATGGTAAAGGCAATTTTACCAAAAGAGTTACACAAGTATGCTGATTTTTTTTTTCTATTTATCTTCTTCATTAGTAAATGAAGCGTAGTTTGTACGCCCTTCAGTTGTCAATGAGGCTTTGGCATTCATGTTATCAACATCTTTCATGTTAATTGCCTATAAAATTTTAAATGTTTGAATGGGTATAGTAATATATTAAGACATGTGCATTTGTTCAATACATAATCAAAGGATTGATAAATATAAATCAAATGATGTCGTTACGATATTGCTGCTTAACCTGTGGATAATTTGAAATTTAAAATTTTTGCAAATTTTAAGTTATCGATTGAAAACTGTGGACCAAAGAAAACAAATTTTGACTTTCAAATAGCGTTATTTCAATTAAATTATTTGTTTATAAATAAAAATTTCTTACCATCTTTTCATTTTCTAGAAGAGGAATGTCTTTTAAAAACAAACAAAGGGGACAGTACAGCAAATTAAGAATTCCAAAGAATCTCATGACCCATGAAAACCCCATTATTTTTACCAAATATCCACCAAGTAGAGGACCTATCAAAATACACAAAAATGACTTCTTGAAATAATTTGTATTAATACAAAAAACACAACTATATTATAATTTTGCATCATATTAGAGGGCATACAATGCATGCATGATCTATTTTTTCAGATATTGAAGAACTCATTTAGACAAGGAAAATACTGAATCTAATGATTAAATTTAATAAAATTTAATAATAACACAATTTAAATAAAATTGTAATTTTAAATTGCAAAGCATAATAGCTTAGATGTGAGCATTATTTAAAAATTTTTTATTCACCGTATTACTATTAATTTTCTAATTATAAGAATAAGTTTAAAATTAATGCAGAATTAATGTGTTATAAACTTGAAGAAACTTATTGAACAAAGGTTTTTTTAACTCTTCAGTTAGTTTTTTTTATAGTCCCAATATCAAAACTCCCGATAAAAAAGGGTATAACACTTACCAATAGAATATGCCAAACAAACTGCAATTTCAGCAACAGCATAAACACTGCCATAAAGAGCAGTATACCTCGTATCTACCAAATGAGCCATTAATGGCATTAGAGATGCATCTATGACACCTGAAATTTAGAATTTCGCATTTTTTTAGGTTAAGGTTTTAGGTTTTAAACGTTTTTAAGGCTGCAATTAATTTTTCAATTTTTAAAAATTAATGATTCAGTTTTAAAAATTATGATTATGAATGTTTTTCTTACTTTTTACTATGGAAACAATGTTTTATCTACCCAAACAATTAAAAATGATTTAATAAACTAAATTATGATCTGCCTTTTAAGGAATTCAAAATGGCAACAATTCTTTCTAATGACTTTAAATTATGATTAAATCAGTACTCACCTATTCCAAGTCCTAATCCGAAATGTGGGATGACTAGTTGTAAGACGTGAGTAGAGAGAGGTATCTAAAGTTAAAACATATATGACATATTATAACTTAAACCCCTCAAAATCTTATATTTTGTACCCCATTTTAAACTTAATAACTTAAATTATCTTTCTCATATATCCTTAATATCACTTAGTACTTTAACATCCCAACCACACCCTGTCGGCGACAAACAGTCGCTTAGAACAATTCGTTCCCACAGAAATTGTTTAGTCAGCAAATAGTTTACTGTGACCTTAAACCTCTCTCGTCATCGATGCTGAACCCTGATTGGTCAATCGAAGAACAAGCAATAACAATCTGTAGCTGTGAATCACTTTTTAATTAGACTTCAAAATGTAAGGTTGTGTGTGCTTTTGGCGGGCCGAGCTACGGCTCCGACTCCGTCCCGTTAAACACTTTAAATGATTTCTTTATAATAAAAGATCTTGGACGTCCAAACTACCTTCATTTCTGTAGTTAACTAAATCATAATTATGCTCTCCTGTGTAGTAGATGTTATTCTACTACATATATATGATATTTAAAACTACATATGATAAAGTTGGTTTATTATAACAGTGATTAGTTTAAGCCACAAAGATATCCCAACTCAATTTTTTTTTGTCTGACTTACGTTTAGAAATGTTCACTATAATAGTTTAATTTAAAATACATGTAATTTAAGTGTCAAAGGAAATATTTTGCTTGATTGCACTTACTGTAATAGCACATACACCAACTGTTAGAAGTGAAATCATCGCAGTTAGCCACCTGATAAAAAACGAAATTACAATTATTTTCAGCTCTAATTTATTTCTATGATTAAACATTTAATGTATATATTTTTTAAATTTTAGATTTAATTTTTTGTTATATTTATTTTTACAATCGTATACTAGAATGTAACCGATTAAAGTTCATATTTAATAGTGTTCAGAACTATATTGATAGATGGCAAAATTCGCACATTTCTTAAAATAAGTCGTGAATTTATCAATGTTTTAATATTTCAGAAAGAAGTTACTCTTCTAATTTAAATATTTCAGAAGTTATATGAACAAATACTGTTTAACAGTAAAAAAGTTAACATTTATATACAGATTAAGTTCTTATTTTAAAAATTTTAAGTTTACACTCAACAAATAAATATATCCCATACGATGGTATAAGTATTCTAAATACATTACAATCAAATTTAGTAGCAAAATTTGTTTTTTAAGTTTAAATAAGTTAAATTAGTGTTTGTAAAGTTTTTTAAAAAATAAAAATAATTAATATACCTCCCCATTTTTAATGCAACAATACCAAAAAAATTGGTTCCAACAAAGTACCCAAAACTATCTGGTATGAACACAGTACCTGAAATAGTAAAAATATTAAAATGAAATTAAATTATTTTATTTATGTAGTCATTTATTTAGTTTCAAAAAGTCCAGCCTAATACTGTACTATTTGTAAGTTAAAAAAAACCAGTCACTTAGCTTCATTATTGGAGTAATCTAAAGTTATTTTTGTATTAAGCGTAAAGCATATTAATTAAAGCCACCACAAAAAGAGTTAGCTCAAAGAATTTACAGTAAATGTGTATTTAATTATCAAGAGATAGTTCAACATTTATCTCGATTTTTTTTCCCGATTTTTATTACAAAAATTTCACTTACCGAGTTGCCACTTAGGTGGCGACATTGACTCCATCAACCAAATTGGTAAAGCTGGTTCCAAGACAGCTATTGTAAATGCCGACATACAAATAGCTCCTAATGGTATACAATTGAGACGTACATATTTTTTTACAAAAATACATTTGATTAAAACTAAGTTAAATACATTATACACTGAAGAGCCAAACTAACTGGTATATAAAACCAATCGAAGTTCGCGTCGCTATGTTCAGCAGCGTCTATGTGCTGCTATCATGACAGGTTATGAAAATTGAAGGGATTTTGAAAGTATCAGGGGTTGAGAAATGGAATTCCATATCCCTGTATCTCCGAGGTGGAGATGAATTTTGGATTTTCACTTACGACAATTTCACGAGTGTACCATGAATATCGATAATCCAGTAAAACATTAAAACTACGACACAGCTGCAGCCTAAAAAAGATCATGCAAAAACGGATCATCGACGACGGACGAAAATCATTAAACATGTTATATTGCGGATACGTGATATATACGGCTCCAGAAGCTCATATCGGTGAATATTCATTAAATAGTTAACAAGTCGACACTTATACGACATAGACGTTTATTACATGGATATGGAATTCCATTTCTCAACCCCCGATACTTTCAAAATCCCTTCAATTTTCATAACATGTCATGATAGCAGCACATATACGCTGTTGAACATAGCGACGCGAACTTCCGATTGGTTTTATACACCTTTATTCGCAGATGTATGCCTATTGCCTATAACAGTTTTTTTTTTTTGCTCTTCAGTGTATGTTAAATACATTAGGTTAAGATAATTGGTGAATGATGTGGAATTGATTTCTTAAAAGGGATTTATTCATGTAACATATTTATTTATTAAATATTCCTATATGCTATTTACACAATTTAGATATTATTATTATTTAAAATAGGTGTGCCGAAAAAAAATTGCCAAATATATTGGAAAGGTTAGCAACAAAAAAATGAATACACTATTTTGTTGTATTTACCTGATGCAACTATTATATACGGATCAAGAATAAGTTTTCGAATGCTTGCACCAACCAATAATCTCTAAAATGAATTAAAATTTAAAATCATTTTTTAATTTTAAGCTGTATTGTAAACAAGAACAAAATATTTGGAAACATTAAAAACACTTACTTCTGGCTCTAGCCGTGGGTGCAGGAATATGTAAATCAGAACTTAAAAAAAACATATGTTTTACTTAAAAATAGAAAGTTTTAAAGAATATAATAAATACTAATTTATAAAACAATTTAAAACACATGTACCAGTATTAACCAAAAGTAAGCTTGCCACTATCAAAAATGGTGTACTTTGGTTCACAAAGTCATACATCACACTTCCCAAGGGGTATCCCACTGTAAAAAAAAAGTAGTATAAAGCTAAAAAAAATTTGTACTACAATACTATTTTACTTTTGAAGAATTACTATACAGTAAAACATTACAGTTTACTAGTTTAAAAGGCATAAAGTTTACTGAAGTGACTTGTTTATTGCATTATTTACTGCATAGTACCTGATTTGGGTACAAAGTATAACTCATTGCGATTTCGAAAAAGGGCAACGATTAGCTCCCCATGTTTTTTTAATTATTTATTATTTTTTTATTTTTACGTTCGTGAATTTCACGTGAATTGGCACTTGCGTGGCGTAGTGGTAAAGGCGTCTGCCTCGAGATCTCGATTTTGTACCTTCTCAGGAAGGCGGAGGTTCGGATCTTATCTACTAACAGACAAATTTTGTCGGATAAAAGAAATCTAACATAAAGCAAAACATTACTCAAATTGGGTTATAAGGTATCTGGAAACGAAATGTTAAAGATCGGAAAGAGTCCGCTATGACCCAAAATAGGTTTTTTTAAAGTCATTTTTACAACCCCAATTTGGATTCATTTTTGTCATAATTTTGATTTTTTACAGTGTAGTTTTGTCCCTATGAAATGGCACAAGTTTACTACTTCATTATAAAATAATTTTAGTTCACATAGAATAACGATAGTTTTCCTTTATAACAGTATGCTATTCGTTTAATAATCTTCAATGAAAAAATAAATAGTGACACAGATAAAATACACAATTGCAATCTTCTTGATACTAGTATCCAGCAGTCTTCGTTTGAAATTCAGAAACAGTTTACTACATAAGTTTTTAATGAGCATTCTTTCCTTTTAAAAATAATTTAATACTTGATATTAATAAAAGCTTTTTAAAGGGATGATTTAATGGTGTCCAAGTTCATTGGTGAATAAGTAAAATTTAGAAATTTGAAATTTCATGTTGACTCTATAGACAGATTTTGAGCATTTTTAATAAAAAATTCAAAATATTTTTATTTTTTGCCGATACATTTCTTGAAAATCAAAAACAACAAGTAGGTTTGTAACAGAATCTGTCACTTAACCCGCTTCCACACAAAAGTTGTGTTTAACAGGTAAAAAGGCGACAAACACAGCATTGATATTCTATATTAAACATTTACATGCTAAATTTGGCTAGTTTCATTTATTTTATTTCGAAAATTCAATAATTATTACTTATCGTTTGCAAAAATTAATTTATATTTCAAAGAATAAATATGTAATATTCCTCGCTTTTAAATGGAATTAAAACATTTCATATCAACGTACAAAGAATCTCGTAGTGAAATATATTTGACGTCATTTCAAACTGATCGATGTCGCAAAAATAAATTTATTTTAATTTATTGTCTAAAAGAATTAAAGTTTCTCGAGCGATTGTTGCGAATGGCAATGGTGATTTAATTCTAATAAAAATGGCTTCCTATGCTTTTTAAATGAGCATTAAATTTTGCAGTTTTTTAAATAATTGAAGTACTTCGAATTCGAATTCTTTTCTGAAATTTTCAATGTATTCTAATTACGATGAGCTGAAATTTTTGGCGTATCACACTTGTCCGTATCATTTGTAGTTAGGGATATGAAAGTGGGTGACGGACAGACATACAGACAGACAGACGGACTGAACGATTATAATACCTTCCACTTTTTACGTTATAAACGTAGCGTTTGAGCTAAAAGTTGAAGTTACATGAATTTCAAATTCACGTGCGAACAATAGTAATTTCAAAAAACACGTTGAATGACATTATTCACACTGGTAAATGTTAATTAAGTTAGTCAGTAATGGACTTTGAAGTGAGCGATTCGTCACTTCCTTGTCCATTGCCGTGCTATTTCTTACCAAGTTCTGGTTGATATAGCTGTTGAAACTACGAAATGTGTTTTGAATGATCTTAGACCAAAAAAATCTACTTTTTAGCAATAGAAGGTATTATAAGCTCCAGTTATTTTCATGAACTTAGTAGATGTCCTACGAAGATTTCGATTGATCAAACTGATGACTTAGTCTGAAATCGCACGCTCGTGTACTACTTTAACTAAACAACCAACACAGGAATACCTATTACCAATTTTTTTTTTAAATTAGCATTTAGTTATTTTTGACAGAACGTAATCGTTTCCGGCTGCCTATTTCTAGCCTCCTTCAGGAGCTTTAACACAGCCAATAACGCCTCGTATTTTAGAACCCTGGTCAAGTGACGAGGTCGACACCTGAGCGGGCACCCAGCGGAACTTCGGGCGACATCGTACACTAACCACATCGGGACTTTGGACTCCCAAAGTTTAACGAGCACGGAATCTACTGCTTCCAATCCATCTGAATTTGTATGTCCGTCATTTCGGGTAGGATGCAAATTCCTCATTCAATATTTTTCTAATGTTAAAACAGGGGTAGTGAAGCTTCTGAAAGCTGGACTGTCGTTTAAAGTCTGAGATGTTACCGCGATTTTGTATTTTACCTAATACTCCTGTTGCAGTCCCACCCATTATAAAGCCCATGATTTTACTGCGCTTTTTATCTTCTGGATAACGGTCTGCAATCATGGAGAATCCTGAAAAGGGAAACCAAAAATAAGTATCATTAACCCAGATTAACCCAGAATATTCAATAAATTTTTACGTTTTTATAAATATTTTCGCAATTTTTCATATTTTGTCATAAAAACAACTAAAAAGGATGAATTATTATTGAAATAGGCTAAGTATAAATAAAAAACTTTTAAATATTTTATTTTAATAACATTTACTTTTAAATATTTTATTTTAATAACATTTACTTTTAAATATTTTATTTTAATAACATTTACTTTTAAATATTTTATTTTAATAACACATTTACCTTTAAAAATTTTATTTTAATAACATTTACTTTTTAATAATTTTATGTTTTAATTCTTTAAATCATTTTACCATTTATATCCGCACTACTGCGGATTGTATCTAAATGCTTATTTAGTAATTTCTATTAATAATTTTTGGATTCAAAGAATAAGTACTTACCTCCAATAGTAATGCACGACGAACCTACGCCATGAATACTTCTAGCAGCAAACAAAATGTTGAATGTATTTCCATATGCAAACACTAAAAAATAAGCGTTATAAATTATTATCAGTAAATAATATTACGGTTAAAATTAAATGTGATAGTTTTCGCACATCCTTTATAATTCGTAGAGGGTTTATTCAATAATTGTAGATGGTTTCTATTATAACCATTTCCAATCAGAAAAAATATTTATTTAATTTTCAGAAATTAATTTTTCATTAAGGTTTTTGATGTGAATAATATAGGTATTTTAAATAATATGGAGAATATAAAAGAAATGAGCTTTTTTTAGAGGTTTTGCTTTTAACACGAGACTAAAAAAATTAATTTAGGAATACAATCTATGTTTTTAAGATAATATTGAAACGTTTAACAAACGATAGATTTAAATATTCAATTTTAATCAGATTATATTTTCGAATTTAAAGTAACTCTAAAGCCTAATTTTTATCCCTTTTATACAATTTTTCTGACATATTTTAGTAAAAACGCACAAAAGTGGTATTTATTAATATAACTTTGAAAAACGTACATTATACGTACTTATTGAGGATATGAAAAGGACTATAGTTCCAAAAAACATTGGAGATTTACTACCCATCCTGTTTAAATAATAAATATGCATAAATATTCCAAAGAAAATACATAATATAAAAAGTTTTACTTTTAGTAATATTAGTATGATATTACATATTGCGTTACATTTTCCTAAATTGTAGGGGAAATGTGTGTACCTAGGGTCGAATTTTGTTGTTTATGTTTCAGGTTATTTCATGTTTGTTACTTTAGATACTATTAAACCACTCACGTTCAATTGTATTTTATCTTTTTTTTAAAAATAAATATGAAACATTTCAAAAGTGACACTGTGTACAATACTTTTATATTTCGGACACCTGGGTAGCTTTTCTGGTAGCTTATCCAAGACCTAAAAGTACACTGCTCAAAACAATTAGGGGAGCAATTTGCGTACTTTTGTTAACCCTTTCAGTTCCAACTTCTTACTTTTTATTATAAAAATCAAAAATTTGTGAAATGGATTCATTATGCATCCAGAATGGAAATGGTAAAAAACAGAGGGGGGGGGGGGGTTCTTAATTGTTTAACTAGAATTTAAGGGGGGAAATATTGAAATCATAACTTTTGAATAAATTATAACAATAATTTTTTCAAAACTTTATTTGTAAAAAAAGGTACAATCAATTTTTAAACATCTAAGAATGCAAGCGTGAAGAATTTAGGGTCAATTATTTCACAAAATGTTTTGGGAGTGAATTTTATTTTGCAATGTTTTTCATATTTTCATTTAATTAAAACAAATATTATTTAATTCTTCAAAAGACATGATTCATCCATCTATCAATAAAAAAGTGCGAGCTCAACTTAGTGAGAAAAAAAAATCGGAAGCTGATACTACCAAATGGAATCATTGGGGGTGAAAGGGTTTAAACCCTGCGTTCCCCTAATTGTTTTGAGCAGTGTAGTTTAAATAAAGGCATTTTGGGAGTAAGATTTTAACAATATAAGTAATAAGCTTAGAGGCAAATGTTTTTTTTTAAATTTTTTGTGAGGTGAACCTATTTGCAAGGATGTAACTAGGTTCGCGCATTTCCCCTAATCTTTAATATTGTTTTTATGTAATATTTAATGGTAACGAAAGGAAATTGTAAAATTTAAACACTTTAAAAACATGCTGTAAATATGCTTGTTAAAACCCTTTTTTTGTAACCAAACTGTGATGTTATATAGTGTCACTAAGAAATTAAGTTCGAGAGTATGTTGTCATTCATAGTTAAATAAAATTTAAAAAAAATAATATTTTTGACATTATCAGTGAATAAATAAGAGATTCGAACCAATGTGTCTAAGTTCGAAAAAAAACATTAAAAAAATTAAAGAAAAGTTGGTGAAATTAAACTATGACGCCTATTGCTTGATTTCCTTAAAAAACATTTCTTAGGAAAAAGTTTCAAATTTCCAAATGACACCCTACAACAATTTTTTTGAGAAACTATGCACTATAACACTATTATTCATACATATCATTAACGGTTTCATTTGGGATTTCTACCACTCTACTTTTCAACGACTTGTAAATGAATAAACTAGTACATAATACATACCAAATATTTTTAATGCATCCATACATCGAAACTTTAATTCAATAGAAAAATATACCAAACCTGTTTGTCATAGGTCCAAGTATTGGGTTCATTAATAACTGGACAATTGCTTTAGAAGCTAAAAGCAACCCCACATTACTATTTTCATTGTTCATATCATAATTGAAGGTCCGATATCTGTTATGATATGATGAGTTATGAGTACCATTTTGGTACTTTCCGTCATCTTTTATTGAGAAACTTGCATTATACCCTTTTTCTTCAGTATCGATCGCCAGATGTATTTGTGTGCTACCATTGTCTAGTTGGTAAAGGATGTCAGGTATTATGGGAACTGTAAAAAAAATCGATAAACTAAAATAGTATGAATATTAATGGAACATAGACAATTAATTGGAAATGATTAAAACTATTAATAAATGACTTTTTTTACCATTATTTCATTTGCGTTGTAAAAAATGAGTTTAGCATTGAAAAATTTAGTGTTGCTGATTTAATATTGTATATGGTAAGTTTTAAAGTTGTAATACATTTATAAAAGGTAAGTTATCAAATTTTTACAAATAAAAGACCTAGGCTACAAAATACAAGTAGGAAATGCATCGGAATTGTTAAAAACAAAATGGTAAGAAAGAGATTGAAGATAAAACAAATAAAATTGTAGTGAAAGCTGTAAGTTAAATTAAAAAACATAAAAAAGTTTAAAAAAAACAAGAGCAAAACATAATTACTTACCAACAATACTCAGAAGCATATTATCCAGTAATATGGAAAGATAAACCACAAAAACGATAAACTTCCCAGATTGTTCAACTCGCCATATTGTCTTATGCCAAAACATTTTGTTTTTAAAGATTCTGAAATAAGTTTAAAGGGATTTCTAATTTTAAAAGTTTTAAATTTGTAAACACGCCACTAAAAAAATTAAATTTAGTCATTTTAGAGCAAAATTTACTAGCGGGAACCAGGGACATATGACCCCACTCGAAGTTTTTTGCTTGTAACTTTTAAAAAACACTATTTATGAATGTGTAAATGCAGATAATTTATACTTCATAAAGTAGTACACAATATATATATTAGTATTTTTCTGTAGTATTAACTGCAATAGTAGTAAAATATAAATTATTTAAAACTTCAGTTTTGGGTCATGTATCCCAATGCATAGGGATACATGACCCACCTATTAGAGATACGTGACCCAACCCCAAAATGTGGTAGTATAACTTAAAATAATCAAAAAACTTTTACCAAATAACAAAAAAAATATCATATTATAAAGTTTATATAGATTTTATAGTATTTTCAGACAAAATTATTACTTTTTATTTTTATCTTAGTAATTATACTTATAACGAAACGAATTAACGAAATAATCAAATTTAAAAGTAAATTCTGTTCGAAATACAAAACTGGGGCTTCTTTTATTTTGCAGAGAAAACACATATGCGGTTGAAGAATCGCTACTATTTTATCAATATCATTTTGGGATGTATTAACCATTTTAGGACATTTAAAACATTTTCCATCGATTTTTTCTGCATATTGAATTGTAAGCTCGTTAAAAAAATCCCCTTGTACCTTCCAAACAAACCTTATACTTCGTTAAGGACCCAGTCAATTACTTTTGGAACTCCCGTGATTTTTAAAAAAATTTACTTGGTCTACTTCTGTCTACTTTTGTGTTGTTTACTTAGGTCACATATCCCTAATTGGTTTGGGTCACTTATCCCTAGTTGCACTTTTTTTGTTTAATTCCAAAACAAAGTCATTTGCGAATAATTACATTAGCACTATTATGCATGTAACTGTAGCTAATAGCATGAACTAAACAAATAACTAATTGAAAAAATCTTTCTTTTAAACCAAAAAATGTAGACCGAAAAACCTTACGGTCTCAAAAATTTACTTTCAGTGCATGAAAACGTATTTCTTCGCATAACTTAACAAATACGCAATGATTCAGCTCGTTTTTTTCACCATGTGATCAACTGGCTGAAAGGAAAAAGTGATGCCACTTTCAACTCACAAAACTTTTCCATTGCTGAGAAAAAGGCATTGGGTCATGTATCCTTAGGGGTCAAATGTCCCTAGTTCCCCCTAATTATTTTTAAAAACATTTTTTTAAAATATGATGCAATAAAAAGCTGCATTTTCCATTGATACATAAATTTAAGCAATTGTTATAAAATAGAATATTAGTTACAATTTCAAGTACAAAATTATCAAGTATACAATACTTTATCGATGAAAAGTAATCACAAGAGTAAATTTAAGTAAAACCTTTAAAACGAGTTTCTTAATTTCATTTGATAACTTTAGACCAGTTAAATAATACACGTCACCCAAAAAATTGTAAGACTTAAATGGACATATGCTACATTATAATAGGTTATCACATTAAAAAAAAGATAATACTTTTTCAGTTTAACAGTTTCAACACTATTACACTTCAATAAAACATTGGTTATAAATATGTAAATTACAATTATAAAATTTAAAATTTATGCTTGGACAAAGCTTAGGAGATAATTGTAATACTGAAATGGGCATATGCTACATTATACTAGATTATCATATTAAAAAAGATAATACTTTTTCACTTTAGCTGTTTCAATAATATTACACTTCAATAAAACATTTATTATAAATATGTAATTTACAATTATAAAATAAACTTTATACATGGATAAAGCTTAGGAGATAATTGTGAACTTACAGAGTTGGTAAAAATGCGTCCTAACAGGATGGCCTCGCTGCCCTAAATGGTACTAACTTATGGTACTCTACAAGCGATGTCATTATAATCGGATTACAAGAGGACTTTCCTTCAATTGGTGCACTACTGCGGATTTAAGCCTCTTTAAGCAAAGCCGAAAACAATAAAAGAGGTGGAGCATACGTTTAAGGGAGGGTTATAGATTATACAATATTAATTCATTATTTCTAAAAGTTCAAAATGTATATACAAGATTGTTTAAGTTTAATACATTTAAAAAATTAAAACTAAAGCCCTTTTAAAACTCTATTTTTTATTTCTGTGCTATTAATAATCCCTGAAATTCATAAAAAAATAAAAATGTATGATAATTTTACTAAAGATAAAATTGCTTATAAGTATTTTTTTTATTTAAAATGAGTTGTTTTTTACTGAAAGAATTTTTAACTTTAATTTAATGAATGTTCATTTCATTAAGAATGATTTTGTCAATGAATTCAGAAAGATAATAATAATTTGCTATGAAGTGTAGGTTGGTATGAAGGTTGAATTACTAAGTATATTTTTATGTAAAATAAGAAATTTTTGACTCGTTAAATATTAATTTAAAATGTCAAATAAAATAAATTTAAAATTAAATACTCGTTTCCTTAAGAAAGATTTTGACTATGAATTCAGAAATATAATTAGCAATTTGCATGATGTGGATTACGGTCGAAGTACTTAATTAAGATCACATATTTATAGAAGATAGTATAGTATAGAATTTATATTTAAAGATGTAAAGACTGAAATTTCTGTACGAACTGTTTCAAAGTGAATACATCTAACCCGTCTCTTATTTGTGATGAATTTTTTCAAGCTTAATACATTTGAAGAAATCAAAACTGAAGTCTCTTTTCAAATATATTTTTTTATTTCGCTACCATTAATAGTCCCTGAATTTCATACAAAAATAATAATGTATTTAATTTCTCTAAAGACTTAAAATTGCTCACAATTTCGTTTATCCCATTTTAAAAGAAAGATGCAGATGAATAAAGGAAAAGTCAGGCAACATTTATGAAGAAGCACAGGTAACGATATTAAAAAAATCTATTATAAATATCATATTATAAAGTTTATATAGATTTTATAGTATTTTCAGACAAAATTATTACTTTTTATTTTTATCTAGTAATTATACTTATAACGAAACGAATTAACGAAATAATCAAATTTAAAAGTAAATTCTGTTCGAAATACAAAACTGGGGCTTCTTTTATTTTGCAGAGAAAACACATATGCGGTTGAAGAATCGCTACTATTTTATCAATATCATTTTGGGATGTATTACCATTTTAGGACATTTAAAACATTTTCCATCGATTTTTTCTGCATATTGAATTGTAAGCTCGTTAAAAAAATCCCCTTGTACCTTCCAAACAAACCTTATACTTCGTTAAGGACCCAGTCAATTACTTTTGGACTCCCGTGATTTTTAAAAAAAATTTACTTGGTCTACTTCTGTCTACTTTTGTGTTGTTTACTTAGGTCACATATCCCTAATTGGTTTGGGTCACTTATCCCTAGTTGCACTTTTTTTGTTTAATTCCAAAACAAAGTCATTTGCGAATAATTACATTAGCACTATTATGCATGTAACTGTAGCTAATAGCATGAACTAAACAAATAACTAATTGAAAAAATCTTTCTTTTAAACCAAAAAATGTAGACCGAAAAACCTTACGGTCTCAAAATTTACTTTCAGTGCATGAAAACGTATTTCTTCGCATAACTTAACAAATACGCAATGATTCAGCTCGTTTTTTTCACCATGTGATCAACTGGCTGAAAGGAAAAAGTGATGCCACTTTCAACTCACAAAACTTTTCCATTGCTGAGAAAAAGGCATTGGGTCATGTATCCTTAGGGGTCAAATGTCCCTAGTTCCCCCTAATTATTTTTAAAAACATTTTTTTAAAATATGATGCAATAAAAAGCTGCATTTTCCATTGATACATAAATTTAAGCAATTGTTATAAAATAGAATATTAGTTACAATTTCAAGTACAAAATTATCAAGTATACAATACTTTATCGATGAAAAGTAATCACAAGAGTAAATTTAAGTAAAACCTTTAAAACGAGTTTCTTAATTTCATTTGATAACTTTAGACCAGTTAAATAATACACGTCACCCAAAAAATTGTAAGACTTAAATGGACATATGCTACATTATAATAGGTTATCACATTAAAAAAAAGATAATACTTTTTCAGTTTAACAGTTTCAACACTATTACACTTCAATAAAACATTGGTTATAAATATGTAAATTACAATTATAAAATTTAAAATTTATGCTTGGACAAAGCTTAGGAGATAATTGTAATACTGAAATGGGCATATGCTACATTATACTAGATTATCATATTAAAAAAGATAATACTTTTTCACTTTAGCTGTTTCAATAATATTACACTTCAATAAAACATTTATTATAAATATGTAATTTACAATTATAAAATAAACTTTATACATGGATAAAGCTTAGGAGATAATTGTGAACTTACAGAGTTGGTAAAAATGCGTCCTAACAGGATGGCCTCGCTGCCCTAAATGGTACTAACTTATGGTACTCTACAAGCGATGTCATTATAATCGGATTACAAGAGGACTTTCCTTCAATTGGTGCACTACTGCGGATTTAAGCCTCTTTAAGCAAAGCCGAAAACAATAAAAGAGGTGGAGCATACGTTTAAGGGAGGGTTATAGATTATACAATATTAATTCATTATTTCTAAAAGTTCAAAATGTATATACAAGATTGTTTAAGTTTAATACATTTAAAAAATTAAAACTAAAGCCCTTTTAAAACTCTATTTTTTATTTCTGTGCTATTAATAATCCCTGAAATTCATAAAAAAATAAAAATGTATGATAATTTTACTAAAGATAAAATTGCTTATAAGTATTTTTTTTATTTAAAATGAGTTGTTTTTTACTGAAAGAATTTTTAACTTTAATTTAATGAATGTTCATTTCATTAAGAATGATTTTGTCAATGAATTCAGAAAGATAATAATAATTTGCTATGAAGTGTAGGTTGGTATGAAGGTTGAATTACTAAGTATATTTTTATGTAAAATAAGAAATTTTTGACTCGTTAAATATTAATTTAAAATGTCAAATAAAATAAATTTAAAATTAAATACTCGTTTCCTTAAGAAAGATTTTGACTATGAATTCAGAAATATAATTAGCAATTTGCATGATGTGGATTACGGTCGAAGTACTTAATTAAGATTCACATATTTATAGAAGATAGTATAGTATAGAATTTATATTTAAAGATGTAAAGACTGAAATTTCTGTACGAACTGTTTCAAAGTGAATACATCTAACCCGTCTCTTATTTGTGATGAATTTTTTCAAGCTTAATACATTTGAAGAAATCAAAACTGAAGTCTCTTTTCAAATATATTTTTTTATTTCGCTACCATTAATAGTCCCTGAATTTCATACAAAAATAATAATGTATTTAATTTCTCTAAAGACTTAAAATTGCTCACAATTTCGTTTATCCCATTTTAAAAGAAAGATGTAGATGAATAAAGGAAAAGTCAGGCAACATTTATGAAGAAGCACAGGTAACGATATTAAAAAAATTTAAATCGAAGTTTTTTCAAATATCTTTTTTTATTTCTGTACTATTAAGAGTAACTGGAATTCATAAAAAATAATAGTGTATAATAATTTCTCCAAGGAATTAAAATTGCTCATAATTTCATTTGCTCCATTTTAAAAGAAAGATGCAAAATAAGTCGATTTTTATGAAGAAGCACAGGTTACAATGTTAAACAATTCAAGCTTCTCATTTGAACATAATTATATATATATATTTTTTAAAACAGAACGCATAAACCTAGAGTATAGTGTAGTAACTTTATATTAATACCTACTATTAGTTGCTTAATAACTACAATAACAATAATTAGGGGGAAATAAACAGTATAATAGCTTTAAAATAATAATTATTATTATTTTAATAGCGCATATTAACTCTTTCAATCCCAACGCTTTATTTTTTATTTAAAAAAATCTAAAATATGTGAAATAGACTCATTATGCATCCAGAATGAAAGGGCGAGAAGCAAGGGGGAAAAAATCTTAATTTTTTTAAATTAAATTTGATGAACAATTTAATAATTTTTCGAAACTTTTTTTTGATAACACTAGTTAAACATTAAATTTTTAAAAATGCAAGCATAAAGAATTAAGGCAAATTTATTTATTAAAATTATTTCAGAGAGTGAATATTATTTTTACCATGTTCTTCATATTTTCATTGAACTACAACAAACATGATTGAATTTTTCAAAAAACATGATATTTTCATCTAACAATACAAAAAAATATTTTTATAGAAAAATATATGCAGAAATTAATAAAATTTATTTCAAATCAGTGCAAGTTTAATTTAGTGAGAAAAAATTGCAAGTTTGATGATTCCAAATATAATCTTTGGGAGTGAAAGGGTTAAATCAAACTATTCCTACGCACTGCCAAGAACAGGTGCTTATAATTCTTATCATTGGAAAACACGAGGCGAACGACCATTTAGTCTATGCCCTATGTCAACAAGTTTAAGCTGGATTTGCTCGACCACAAAGGATCACTGCCAAAGCCATACAAGAGGTAGTCATGGAAATTAATCCCATTTCAGGAATAAGTTGCTCTGGAAATAAATAGTAAAAATTACTAACGGAATTTAAAATGTTTTGAATTTGAAGAGCTCAAGTGCAAAACAAGTTAAATCACTTTTTGGAAAAAATTGAGTTGGTTAGCTTTTCATACAGGCATTGTAGGAAGGGATCCACCAACATTTTGATTTGCACAAAAAAAGTTTTCACTTTTTGTCAAAAGTCACTTTTTTGTGCAAATCAAAATGTTGGTAGATCCCTTCCTTCAATAGCTGTATGAAAAGCTAACCAACTAATTTTTTTCCAAAAAGTGATTTAACTTGTTTTGCACTTGAGCTCTTCATTTAAAAACGACTTCTACACGCGGCAGCATCTACTAGATATGAAGCCTTTGAAACCCCATTCAGAATTGCCTAATTGTCTTAAGGAAAATAATGCCATTATCTTAAGCTGCTTGATAAAATTTCTTTTAGTATACTGCGATTTTTTTTCTCGTGTAGTTTATTTTTTTATTCGTCAAGTTTAATTTTTTTTAATGAATTCTTCAATAGACTGTTACAAAGTTCGATGCTAAAAATATAATTTTTTAATTTCATTACGCAAACCATGCCATATTATTACAATAGTTCAAAAAGAGTGCTTTTAATTTTTTTTTAAAATTTAATAATTTTTACAGGCAGCTTAATAGAGTTGAATATTTTTTTTAAATTTGAATTGTTCGGAAAGTGGAATAATATTCAAGTCCAAAAAATCCTGGACTGTCACAGAGACACATTGTATTAAAAACCAAACAATTTGATCTTATCTTTCCAGATATTTCAAAATTTATGATAAAAATAACAATAAGATTATGATAATGTTAATAATGTTAATTGGTAATTTGTCGGGACATTCGACTCCACAGATTTAACGAAAAAAGGATATCGCAGTGTACTCGGGTACCCCAGTGATTTTTTTAGAGATATCTGAGGAGTATTTCTCATTTTATAGCTATTTGATCTCATTTTACAGCTAATTTAAAACACATTTTCCTTTATAAGTAATTTGCAAGTCTTAATACATATTTCTATCATTTAACAAGTTTATGTAAAGGAAGTTGAATATAGTTTTTTTTATTTAACATTCTTATTTTAAAAAAATGCTTTTCTTTGTTCTAGATGTTAAGAATCCATATGTTGAAAACAGACTTAAAAATACTGTATAATTTTTGAATTTTTATATCTCATTAAAATTCTGTGTTTATTTGAAAATTCTGCTAAAAGCCGAGACGAATTTTTTTGTAGATTTTCTGAAATAAAACTTGTTAAATGCGTAATAACATATCAACTGAAATTCTTTCCAATTCATGGTTTTGGAAAGAAAATAAAATTATAATAATTACTAGATCATCATTAGCAATGCGATTATTGCGATTCCAACAACAACCCTTGCAGATACAGATATCAATTTCATTTCCTTGAGTTAGACTGCATGTCTTGAATTTCCAATTACCATTAATATTCCATTTCCCAATAAAATGTGGTTATTTAATCAATAAAAATAAATGTAGTTGGTTGTTTAAAAGTAAATAATCGTTTTGCCGCTGGATAACGGATAAAAACTCTTCCTATGACCTTTTCTCTCTTTCTCCCAAACGTTAATGAATTGAATTTTAACGCAGAAAATATATTATTTAGATAACAGTTAGATAAACTGCCATTTTTTTTCGATGGAGACCCTGATTTTCAATGACTTCTTATTTTGACATATCTAAAAGTCTAAAGAATTACCTGACAATTATACTTATACTTTTCTGGTATTATATGCTTAGAAATTTTAATCAAATAATTTAAGCAATCAGAATTAATAAAGTTTGATGAATGTTATACCAATTCAGAAATTGAATCAGGAGGCGAGAAAGGCTCTGTTCAAAATGAAATCTTATTAGTCAATAATAACTGAACCCTATGTAAAACAAAAACTAATTTTTTAATTTTTTAATGAACTATTGATTTCAAAGCTATCTAAAGCCACATTATGTTTTTTTTTGTTTTACAGGAAATATTTTAAATTAAACGTTTAATTAAGTTTTTTTTTCAAATAATAAATATGAATTTACATGTTTAAAGAAATTTTTAAATTTAAACTAACCATCGTTTGCGTAAAAAATGGCAAGAAAAGTGGCAAAATATATGGTAAGTAAAATTACACTGTGTTACTTAGACTTTAACTTGCCTTATTTTTTTTGTATTTTTTACACTATTCCAATAAACAAAATTTGAAAGGCGTTTCCCTCTTCCTTTATTTTACATGACAGTTTTAATCTGACAATTTATACTCATCTTAAAAGCATTCACCCCTTGAATATTGATTTGAAATTTATCTCTTGAACAAATAGTGCATCGTTGTAAGAATTTAAAAGAAACTTATACGAAGATCTTTTAACGGTGAATTTTATCAATGTCACGGACCTCAAGGTTACAAAACATAGATTAATACATAAATATCTAATATATTTTAATTTCTCTTTAATATTTCAACTAATTGTAAATTCAGAGCCATGAACTGAATTGAAAACAGTGGAAAGTTAAGGGATTTAAAAATTAGTAATACGCAAAATAGTTGACCTCCGTAACCAAGAATTTAAAAGTAAAAATACGCTTAAAAAATTAATATTTTTGAACATTTAAATTCCTTTCAAACTCATTTAATTTTTTGCTCATATGAATTTTTGTGTGTCGAAAATGCTTTTGAATACACTTTTACCCATCAATACCAAGTATAAAATACTTAAAAATAGATTTTAGGGAAATTGAGAGATATTTTTGTGTAAAAAAAATTTGGTTTTTTTTTTAGAACTACAATACTAGAAACGCGAAAAAACTTTTATGGTAAACGAAAGGTAAGGTACGAAGGCAAACGAAATATACCTTAGTATACTAAAGTTTTACATTACTGAATCAGAAATATTTTATTAAAACTTTTTAGTAATTTTACAGCTAACATGGTTTGTTCGAGGTAGTTCATTTCAACAAAGAGTCGTAAGAATGAAGAGTTCAAAACACTTTAAAACCACAATAATATAAATTAATTCTATCACATCAATTTTATTATATATAATCATATTGTTTTTTTTATGTTTTGAAATAAATGTTTTTTTTTTTACTATAAATTAGTCGTTTGTGTTAAGTTGTATCATTAAATAAAGTTGATGCTTTTCTTAAAATATTAATTTGATAATATTTGTTACGTACTTTAATTCCATGAGCTTTTTAAATGTTATACTACCGTAAAGGAATTTTGCAAATGTTTCTTTATAGGGTTGACAGTTAACAATCTATTTTTAAGTAAAAACAATTTGTCGAGTTTTTTGTTTATACGAATGGACATCTGCCTATTTTTGAATTGTGTGCTATGAAGATTAAATTTTTTACGAAACGACTTTATTTTAACCTTCCATTGCATCACTTTATTGTAAATCTATCTGAAAAACAAATGATACATAACTTATTAAAAAAGTATTTAATTGTAATTAAAAACTACAACTAAATCAATTTTATCAGTTTTTTTACGAACTTGAAATTAATTTTTAAAAAATAAAACTTCCTGTAAAGCTAGATTTTTGCACAATAAAATGATTTGCAAAGAAAACAGTTTCTACTATGAATGTTTCTATAATTGAGATATGCTTAAATATGTGCATTAAGGAAATACTTAAAAATATCAAAATGTTGTTTGTAAACTGTTACCTTCACAGTTCAACCTTAACAGGTTATATATCAAAGTTAGTCGGATAAAAAGTATAAGGCATCAATACTGAAACCAATATGTGACAAACAGTTTGTCACTATCCAAGGAAACCGTGAAAACGGAATTAAATATTTAAGGGGATACGGTACCCAAAAATTGGCCAAAATATCGATTTTTCAGTTTTTACTTCTTATTATTCACAATATCTTTCTGAACATTTACTGAAAGTTTCATAATGATATTTTCTACATAATGATATCTTCTGTAGATAAAAAGTTATTAAATATTTTCTGGAGTCATTCCTATAAGTTTGACTACGTATTTCGTCTGCTTTCAACCTGTTTTCTCTGTTTCGCGTTTTTCAATTCTTGTGTTTAATAAATCCCCAATGCTATTTTTCTAATCAAGTTAGAATTTTGAAATTTTTAACCTGTGTTCTTATATAAATGGTGCACAAAATTGTGCAGGGAATAAGGTCTACTATGTATAGTTGTTTCTTAAAAAAATATTGAATTTAATAGTTTGTAATTTTTTTGTGATTTTCAGTATAAATGCATGTTACTTTTTAACTGTAGCTCACATTTTAAAATCCATGCACAGTTCTTGAACAAATAGTTCTAAACACAAACTATAAAAGTTTGGTGGAGTTATTCTCAAAATTGAAAGAGGAGTAGCGTTTTAAAAAAGTTCAAAATTTTGACTTGTTTCTAAAATAATAAAAAAATAACTACTTGTAAATATTTGTTTTTATTGCTAGAAAATGTTTATTTAGAGTGAACATTATATAACATCACTATAATTTACAAGTTTATGTTATTATTTCTAGAAATAATGTTTTGGGTACGTATCCCCTTAACATCTTGTAATTCAGAAGCAATACACTTTAAATTAAAAATTAAGTATATTTCTGGTTATTACAATGCGATCGTTCTTATCTGCCTTACACTGTTAAAAATTTGGCTTTTGGTCACCAAAAATATGGTTCCTAGACCTACAACGGCTGTGTTACGAAATGATTCACCATATTTTCGATATTCGATTGAACCATTACTCAGATTTTTCATGTTTCAAAACCTGAAAAATGGTTCAACAGACTACCAAAAATATGATAAAACATTTCACCACACAACCATTGTAGCTTTTAGGAGCGATCATTATGGTGAAACCAAGCACACATTTTTTAACAGGAAATATTAGTTAATAGCTAAAATAGATTTGATTCGCTTAAAAATAATTATAAGACATTGCATAGATTATAATTTTTTTTATGAAAGTAATCAAATAGCCTAAATTAAATTTTTAAGATGATGGTACTTTTCTCTTACTACTCCTTTCAATTAGTGACAAAATAGTCATTGTCACCCGAAGATTAATTTTCTTCTGGACGGTACCAATAACAATCTGTCGATGCGATGGGTGTCAGATTTAATTACTTTTGCCGCATTTGATGGATGTGGAACCTTGACCCATTTCAATCCACCTTGAGATCCCAAGTGCTTCAGTCACATATTCGGGTGTATCATTTCCGACATTCCTTGCAATCCCTATCATCTTCTCGGCCACTTTCCCCAAGCAACCTTCATTACCATTCCGGACAGCATCCTGTGATTGGGACTCATTAGTCTTCAACTGGGAAGTCAAGTCGTAGTAGCCACACCCAAAACGAAGATCTTTCTCTCTGATGATGTTTTTTTAAAGTCGAGCACCGTTATTTAGCCTTCAATCAAGAGAAAGTTCTTTTCTTTGTTTAAGTTATATGCATATGTATGTACGCCTCTGGCACCTATTGGATAAAAGATTACGCAGACGAGTAATTTTTATTTTGCTTTTTAAGGAATCTTCAAAAATTTTGCCTGTGGCAACTCGAATGGATGGGTGGCTCAGACAGCACGTTGTCCATCTTTTTTTAGACATAGTAAGCATGTAAAGCATCGTGGCCATGAAAATAGCTTAATGTCGATGTGTATATAAATCCGTGACTTTCCCAGTTGAGAACATTCCCTAACACAGGCTTCAAATCGTATTCAAGTTCTCGCCTACTGTCAAGCAGTCATCATGAAATTCGTAAGTTCTACTATTTTAACTTTTTCCGATGATTTACCTTTATAGTATGTGGTTTTTAAAGTGTTAAGACTTTAAAGTCTCTATAACTCTCCAGTTTAAGTCTTGAGATAAAAAAAAAACAATTTGGAGTTTAGGTTTGATGTAATTTAATATAATTGTAAAATCTCATCATTTACTACTTGAAAGTTCTCATTGCAATTATTATCAATATTTCATCAATCATTTAATTCAATCTTTATCAATTATTTTCTGTGTATGGAGACTTGAAAAAGTTCACTCTTCATTCTGGAAATTTTTGATTCCCTATTTCTGCCTAAGCTGTGAATATAATATTTTTAAGTATATATACTAGCAAAATTAATATTTTGACTGTGTGTCTAAAAAAACTATCGGATTAGTTATTTAAATTTTTGTTCTTACGCATTAATTCAAAATGAAAAAAAAATGTTTTACGCAATGCTATACTCTTAAAAAATTGCTAACTATTTTTTTTATTAAAATAGATTAAATATCCGAAAAAAATTAATTTTCTATGAAAATAGAAATGCCCCTTAAGTTTCCCTGATTCACATAAAGTATGGTTTAGTTAGAAAGATTGAAAGTTCCTAGAATCAATTATAAATGTCTTAGTATTCTTCTGCTATAGTATTTTAATTCAATTAATTAAAGAGCTTACCACAAACTTAAATTTTTCCTTATTCTCAAAGAATTTCATTTAGCTTGGCATGCACAGTTTGTTCATTAAATCATGTTTGAAAATTTTAGAATTTAACGTTCTATATTTAAGTTTTTTTTCTGCCGCCTCATAAGCCCAAGTTTGTGGGTTCGAGCCTTGTCAGAATTTCTGGACGGGAAAATCGTAGGCCCGCATGTCATATGGTTATGTGGCATGTAAAAGATCTCTTGAGTACCCATTTGGCTTGGTTTCTCTTGGCAAAATTAAATCTCGGCATGTTTAACACCCACAGAGAGCTCAGATTCATTGTAATCTGAGCGTCAAAATTGATAGCGAGAATCGCCTAGATGGTGCCACAAGAAAAAAAAATGTCTCTCGGTTCTAGGGAATATGCCGAGTCTGCAAATGCTTAGCCGCCTATAAAGCAGCCCTGTTGGAAAAACATATTTAATTTTTTTAATGTTTAAGTTGTTTAAAAGCCTTAATTTTTAAATATTCTTATTTTTAAAGACGATAATTCAGTCCCAATTTAACAAAATTGTGGATTTTTTTTTAAATTAATGATCACATACTTTTCAAAACTGAGTAATAATACTAAATAATACTGAACTAAAAATACTTGAATCTGAGTAGGTCGCATTGTCAAAATAGCTCCGAGTAAATTATTACTCAAGTTTGAAACTTACATACATTCATTTTTTAAAACATGTGAACATGCTCAAGAATGAAACACCTGGTGTTTATTTTTGAGCATGTTTGCTAAAAAAAATTAGGTAAAACCATAGGTAAAGGTAAAAAATCAAAATTAGGTAAACCATATCATGTTTAAATATGTCCTAGTTTAAAGATTGAAGAGCTTATGGAAGAACATGCTAAGTGATATTTTTGAAAAAATTTAGATTTTTTTTTGTCAATAAACATGTTATTCCCATCTTTATAAAGATAAAAAGATTCCCCCTTTTCAAAAACTTTAAGTTAAGTATTTTTTTTTTAATTTTAAAAGTGCCGTTTTTAACTTATCTAAATGCAAACTAAATACTTTAAAGCTCATTTTCTCGTTTTCACCTTTTTGTCACTTACCACCTTCCCCCACTAAGCTCTTCAATCCAGTACGTCTTTGTTAAAAAAACTGAGCATCAGAATTACTCGTGGATTTCTCAGCTATTTTCCACTACCTATATGCGATTTATAGAATGACATACTGTTCGTGAGATACGAACCTTCACCCTCTAGAGAAGATGCTATCTTGAGTCCAACACGATAATTTCTTGGCCAACTATCCTGTTGAAATATTCTACATTTAAAGATAGAAAAATAATTTTCTTTGAAACTGAGGATGTCCCGTATTTCAAAATCGAAAGCATCGCGTCGCCCTATTTGAAACAAAATGTTTCATTTCAAAATGAAAACAGATTTACTCAGATTTAGAAGTGTCTTTTTTCTCAGTAGTCATATGAAATTTCTTCCTTCCAGGTTATCCTCTCCCTTTTCTTCGCCATGGCCATGTCCGCCGAGATCGGCATGAACCAAGCCGGAGACTCCTACAACTTCCACTACGCAGCTGGGGACGAAGGTGGTCATCGACGTGCAGAAAGCGGACATGGAGGCTCAGTATCCGGCAGCTACAGCTACGTCGACCCCAATGGCAACCTCAGAAGTGTCCACTACACTGCCGGACCCGATGGCTTCAAACCAACTGGAGACATCGGAGTGGATAAAAAAACAGCTGATGACGCAGCTGCCATTGCAGCTCTTGCACCCAAGGCCCCAGAAGCAGCACCGGCACCTGCGCCAGTTGCACCAGTTCATCACTGGAATTACGCACCTTACTATCACCATGGCCATGCTGGTGCGTGGGTTCACCAAGCACTGCCTTATGCCCATTGGGGAGCTTACTGGTAAATGTAGGATAAGCAGGTTAGAGTCGTTGTTATAGGAATTTGAAATTTCTTTTCATTAAATGATAACTTGCCTTCGAATACGATTTAAAGATATCTTAGTCATTTAGTAATTGCTTCGATTAAAAAAGGATGTTGCATAAAATTTGCTTTTGGAGCATTTCTTTGTATATCCAAAAATGAATCTAGACCAAAAGTAGAATAAACTTTCAACACTCTAAATTGAAAGTAAGTGTAGATATTTGTAAATTAAGAAAAAATGAGCTTCTTTTATTTTTAAAGAAGCATCAACATTTTTCTTTGTGATATATTTTCTTCTGATTATTTAATAACTATAAGACATAATTTACATAATGACGACTCCTGTGCAAAACGATGGAATATGGAAATGGACACTTTAATGTGGCTAACTAATCTTTAGTCAAATCTGTAAAGCAGTCAGTAAAAATCATAGCTTTGGGTTATAATAGTTTTGTTATGGGAAAGGTGCTACCCATGTGTTGCTTAGTGATCAATATGTTTCACGCACAGATACTTGAGAATTTGTTAAAGAACTTATTTGTTGTAATGTTTTGCATATGTAAACTGTAAATATGAATAAAAAGAGCAGTTTAAAGTATTGTGTTCTTATTTTAGATCTTTCAGTTTTGATTTTAAAATAAAAAAAAAATTATCATAGTAGAAATGTTAATATCATTAATATAAGTTTTGCAACAAAATAGTTTTTAAACAAAATAAAAATTCTTAAATATCTAAAGCTCGATGTTGAATGATTTTTTATTTTATTTTATTTTTTTTATTGCAAAAGCACCTGATTTTACATCATTGGCCCCCATGCCGAAGCATGTGATTGCAGCATATAAACAAAATATGAAAAAAACTGAACAATAGAAAACAATAACTCGGAACAAGAACAATAAATTCATTACCACTGCAAAAATAAAAGAAAATTAGTCTCCGGATGCCAATTGCATCTGCTTCCTAACCTGCCAATATCGACTATAAAGATTTTCTTCATTCAATGTAGTACTGTCTAGTAAATGATCAACAAACATTCTAAATTCGAAAAATATCGAGAAATAAACAAAAAAAATATGTATTTCTGTTGTCGGAATTTCGCGCACGTCGAGATCGTATGTTAGTTAATGAAAACGGACAATTTTATGGCGACCAAAAGTTGTTTATAAAGAAAGCGAAAGTTTTTCATATAACATAATTTCACATAATCGGGTTACTTTTAATTTTCAAATTAATATGAAGTTAAATGATGTTATGATAAGTTTTGCTTCCATTTTTAGGGGAAAAAATACATCATTATTCTTCGGAACTTAAAAAAAGATAAACACTATTAATTAAATTAGCGAAAGAAATTAATAACAATGGTTAATTTTTATCTTTAAAAGTTAAGAACTTGCTAAAGGCCGTGTTTGGCGATGTTCTTTCTAAGGCATATAAAAATAGTGTGCGGAAGCGGTTCTAAATAACATTTACTGTTACACAAAAAACCCACTTGTTAAATTTCAGGTTCATAAGTTCACAGTATCTATAAAAAAAACATTAATAACGCCTTACACAAAACTTACCGAAACGGGTCTTTTTTTTCATTTTCACAATTCATATTTAACAATTTTCCTCAAAAAATAAACTTGTCCATTTAGAATCTATTAAAATAACGTGACCGCAGAACATGCATTTTCCACTATTTGAATATAAACTACAGATGTTCTAAATACAAAACAAACCTTTCCTACTGTCTTGTCAAATGCAACCTGTTAGTAAGTACTCTAAAAAATTATTCCTTCAATTCATATAGACACATATATTACTAGCAACTATGCTAGTAATAATAATGAATATTTATGTGAATTAACACCATTCTCGTTTATTTTTTCTTTATTTCAGAGCAAAAAAAACAAAAAAAAATTCCAGGAACCCTTGTGTTTGAGAAGATTTACCATGGGGTAGTTTATTGAGGTGGTAGGCCAGCGATATTGATTAAGAAACCCCCCGCCAAAATAGTATCGTCGAATGGAGTTACTTTGGCAAAAGCGTTTCGAAATAATAACTTCTCATTAAATACACTCTTTTTAAATGTGCTTGACTTTTTCAATTAGTGGTAACTTTGGCTTGACCTATAAGTAAAAAAATATTCGAGAAGAAAATCAAGTTAGGTTGTACAATTAAAAAAGAACAAATTACATGATGTATATTATTAATAAATCGTAGGAAAGTTGCACTTTTAATGCAAAGTTAGATAATAGCAAAATTTAGTTCTGATTTTGCTTCACATTACTTTTATAGTGTAAAAAGTGGAAGCTTTTATAAAGGCAATAGCTATCTGTCCGTCACCCACTTTCACAAATCGAACCACAAGTCTCACAAACAAGTGGGGCATGTCATGAGTGAAGCAAAAAATCAAATAAGGCTATATCCTAAATTTCATTACAAAATTAAATTAGAAGTATATCTAAAATTTATTAACTATAAATTTAACCTACAATTAAATAACTAGAAAATTTGATTTTTATTCTACATTTCCACTGTTGCCACTTCGTCAAACGCACGAGAAACTTATTTAAAATAAAAATAAAACTTTGTCTTGAAGGAATGTTATTCATGTAATATAAATCAGACCATTGCATAATCACTGTTATTCTCTTGTTTTAATAATGTTTGCCAAATATAATTCCACAGTTCTCCACTAAGTATTATTTTTTAATATCCTAAAATTTGCAGTGCAGTTTTAATTGTAAACTTTGTGCTCAGAGAAAACTTGTGTTGATTTTCAATACAAAAAGTTGTATTCTTCACAGTTATTATTACAAGTCAGTTGAAATAATACAAAAAGTGTTTTGAAGTCGCACAATGCATGTATTCTTCCGAAATGTAGTCCAGCATCTGCTCTTTATTGTTTCTAATAAATAGCTTAGTAGGGTCAGGTGGGGCAAAATAAGTAAAAAAAAAACAGCATGTTTTGCATTCACACCTATTTCACACCTATATTCTATGGGGTAGTTTTTTCACATGTAATTTTTTCATTTGTTCTCTTTTTCCTTACAGACTTTTTGCAGATTACTTTTCCATTCTTACATTTTTGATATGTAGAGTTTATTTAAAGAAGTTGAAGTAGTTAAAATTTCTCCCATTTCTTGCTCCATAAGTTTTCTCTTTTTTGAGTTCTACATTGCTTCCTTGCAAGCAATTGCTAGCTTGGAGAAGTGTCTCTATAATTGCAGATTTGATGTGTTTTAAAGGAAAACCTATACTTGACTCATCTTGAAGAGTAGCTCAAACAGTCTGACTTGTTGTGGTTACCGACGTAGATGACACTTCTGCAACAACATGACTTTTGGAATTGGTGATGTGATAACCATTGATTCAACTTTTGGAATTGTGCCTGGAACATGGTTTTTAAGCATTTGTTTGCATACAATATTTTTCGAGGAAATATCCCAGTTCTTTCGAATCCACCAACACTGTTTTCGGATTGAAATTCTTGAAAGTAATTTTTAATAATGAAGGGGGACAAAGAATTTAAAATTTGCAGTCATTTATGAGTAAAAGAGTGACAAACCAATATTAAAATCAGTTTATAAAAATAGTAGTTACCAGAAAGAGATATAAAAGCAAAATATGATGTTAGTTGTATAGTGCTTTGCCCAACCTATTTTGAAATATGACCTATTTTACCCCACTTGGGTTTTTTTGCTAAAAAAATAAGTTTTCCCGGTTTTTACTTTGAAACTTTCTGAATTTATTCTTGAGAAGTATCTGTACACAATGAGATAAAAAAAATTTACACGAACTTCTAACTTTTCTTAAAACAAAAGTTTTCTACAGCCAGAATTTAAAGTTCCACAAATGAAAACATGTAATGGCAAAAAACTGTAACTACACAGCAGAATTTACAGTTAATTTTGCATGCAAAATGATGAACAGTATCAATTAAATATAAAACTGGCATCAGGAAAAGAAAATTTATTTCTTTTGTTTTTAAGGAATTTATTTTTAAAATTGACCTATTTTACCCCGTGACTTATTTTACCCCTACTGACCCTATAGTTATTTACAGCTTTAAAAATATATGTTACGGTGCTTCAAAATAAAGGTTGTGACCGAATCCATTTCTTTTTCACAGAAACACCATAAGTCACAATTTTATTAAAATTGAGTTTTTTATGTTAATCAATTCATCCTATGCAAAAACACATTCTGTAAACGAATCATGTTATTCCAGTGGTTCGCAAAGAAAGCCATGGGAGGCAACCAAATTTTGCGTTTCGAGGAGAAACAATACAGGGTGTCCCGGGGTAATTGTTGGACACCGAAAATCGGGGTAATTGTTGGGCAGGGCCCAAAAACCATAATGCATCATAATTTATTACGTCTAACAAAACACAATTTGTTAATTGCATATCCAGCAATGCTCTGATTAATTATTGGGATTAGATAAGTACTTTTTCTCAAAAAATATATAAATAACCCAAAGCGCCTGAAAAACAATGGTTTAAACTTTTATTCAATCGATGCCAAATTGTGCATAATTTTGTTTTCTTGTACATGATCTTGAATTTTGTAATGATCAGTCTTAGATATGTTTATGAAGGTGGTTTGTGCTGAAAAACACCATTGTAGGATAAATAGTAACATTATGACATACATGTTTTAGTTACCGGGTAATTATTGGACAAAGCGGGCCAAAAATTACCCCCAATTGGCGGGGTAATTTTTGGACACGTGTTTACTTTTTTTCAACTTCTACAGAGGAAATAGTAAATTTCAACAGTGGTACCCGACAGATACATCAAATAGTCATTACGAAAAAAATTATGGTTAGAAAATTACATAAATGTTTGAGATACGGCAAAAGTTTGATTTTTGTCCAATAATAATTACCCCGTGTCACTCTAAGTCACTCACAGACTTTTTCGAAATGCTACAAAGGACCGCGATAAGACAGAGGCCGAGGCCGCGAGACACAGATAATTTTTGGGTTTTTTTTTTTAAAAACCCATAAGTCCAATATTTTAAGAGATTGTTCTGATTATTTTTTTTAAACCTTCTTTCGGCTTAAAACTGTTTAGAGATGAATGAACCCGATTTTAGATGCAAGATATGAGCTAGCATTATTTTTGTTGTACTTGAAACACAAATAAATGTTTTTTTTTAGAAACCCCGCAAGTCCAGCAACTTCAAAAATAATTTGAATATTAAATAATGCATTTCACTCTTTTAAGTAGTATAGTACCTGTACCCAATAAGGACACCCTAATTAGTACCTTAATTAATATATTTTACCCAGAAATGTACTGATTGTCTTTGGCCTTGCATGACCCCTTAATTGTATACACCTAAGTGAATTAATTGCATTAAAATAATGACTGGATTAAGATGGATTTCTGCATCTCATTGCCACAAGGCATAACTCTCCGCAACTTAGGCTGCAATGTTTATGACTGCAATTAGTAATCTCTCTCTCTCTCTCTCTCTCTCGTAACATTACAATATATCATAAGAAGATACACTTTTCCATAAGGATGGTCAGCACACCACGAAAATACATATTACCTCCGAAAGGGCGAACAGTGCGCTTTTTTTGCACTTTCTAGGCTGAAATATTTTTGTGACTGCTTTTCTTCATAGACATGTAGCACTATTTCTCTATTAAAAATTTAACGTTTAAAGATATTGGGGGGTGACTATATTGAGAGCACTTTCCATATTGGGCAAAAGTAAAAATTAGTATAGTAAAGCGTCTCGCTCAAAAGATTGTTGTTAAAATTTTTGTTTAGCAATTTTGATGCAAAGTTGCTGTTAAAACAGTTTTTTTCAATTTCTCGAAAACTATGGCTCGTAGACTTATGGGGCTCTGAAAAATTAATTCAATTTTGTTATAAATATGTTAGGAAACAATATAGTTCACAGTGTTTTGTCAATCACGCATGGGTGTGAATACTCTGAAAACGAACCAATTGACGCGAAAAATCTCAATATATATATATATATATATATATATATATATATATATATATATATATATATATATATATATATATATATATATATATATATATATATATATATATATATATAATATATATTATATATATATATATATATTATATATATATATATATATATATATATATATATATATATAATATATATATATATATATATATATATATATATATATATATATATATATATATATATATATATATATATATATTGATGGAAGTTTTTGAAACTTTGGATTTGAGTAATAATGTTTCATTTAGAAAAGTTGTAACCCCCAAAATTAACATAAAAATATTTTATTAATGTGTTACATTTTAATAAAATTTCAGCTTTGATTTATTATATTAGTTTTATCATATTATAATAAAGTAAAAGGCAAACGAATAAACTATTTGTTATTCTATTTCTTCCTTTTTACTTCAATTTATATCTTCAAAACCCACTCACACCCTTTTGAGCGAACAGGGCAGAAAAGGACTATTTTCCCTACACTTGTATGCAATGCTTGTATGAGACCCCTCTATCATATTGACTTGGGCTCCTAAATGTATTTTAACATTTTTAGTTCGAAAGAAATTAACTTTCTTTAACTTTAAATTCCAACTTTTTTAAGAAATAACCATGTGGATCACTAACTAAGAACCAGCGAAGACGAACCCAATAGCGAAATAGGCAAGTTTCTAGGTTTTCTGCCCGGTTCGTTTCTGCTGCAGTGCCTTGTATTCCTCCGCGTTTCGTTATTGAACCGGCTCGTTTGCTGCCCTGTTCAGTGAATCACACACACCTCACTCCACGTTTCTTCTAGCTTAATACCTAGAGATTCAACCTTCTCAGAAGTGCGGAGGTTCGAATCCCACCTACTGCCAGTTATCCTATAAATCGGATCTCTGTACTGGAAATAGTAGAAAAATCCTCAATTCATCACGGATGGGCCCGAGCAGAGGTGCCGATCCCCCCCCAGAGCTAACGACGCACCCCCCCCCCCTAGAAAATTATTACCCCCCCCCCCCCTAAAAAAACCGGTGAGGATTTTTTATTTATATGGGCAAATGGGAGTACCTAACCAAAGTAGCCTCTAACTACATCTTTAAGGTGTATATAGAAAATCTTATAGTAAAATGATATTTCAAGTACCATCGAATGGGGTAACTTAACTTTATCCCAAGAATTAAAACCCCAGTACTGACTTTCTTCTTAAATATTTTTCTACTGATAGGTCAAAGCAGAGTTGCCCCTAATCGAAAAAGGGAAGCACCTTTTGGAGTATCTTTTATAATACGGAATTACAAGCTATTTTTAATTTTCCTTTAAAAAGGTTTTCTTTACAGCCAAAGCTATCGGAATCTAAATAATTGGTAAAAAATTCCGCTCAAAATTTATGTAATTATATTATTTTTTAAAACAATAAAAATAGCCGGACACGTGATCCATTCAAAAACGGCTTCCAATTCATTCCCTCAATTCTTAATGCATAAAAAAAGTTTATCTTGGTATAGCTTTTTATTTAATACAACACATTTGACATTATCAAACACATCAGAATTATTTTATAATGTTTACAGAGATTGCTTCACTTAATAAAACCTAAAATTTAAAAAATTAAAGTTAAATATAACAAAATTCTTACCGTGAAACTCGGAATTGCACTATTTAATTATCTTCAATTACCCAGACCCGTCACATTTGAGACAAGACAAGTATTTTCCTACTGATTCTAAAGCAATCATTTAGTTATTTTGGCTTCGAGTCTAATTTGGCGGGAAAAAGTCAAAAATATTATCCGAAGGTCATTAATGCGTAAAAATGTTATACAAAGTTAAGTTCGAAAGATTTATGAGCCAGCTGCAAAATATGGCGGGAATATCTCATTGATTCCATTGGCAAACTATAATGCGAACGTCATCAATTCACCGAAATGTTTTATAAACTGCGTGCGATTTATGAGTGTTTACACTTTGTTACAGTGATCGGATTGTTTATTGGAAATAATTGTCAGAAACCGTATCGTCTGGTACACGCCAACGAACATAATTTATAACTCCTTTTTTCCCTGGTGTTGCTTTGAATTATGGTTGCCCATCCCTATTCTTTGAAGGAAAAAATATTTAAAAAAATTGGAGCCACTTTTGATTATTTTGCCACTTTGTGTTTTATTTTAAACCAAATAAAAATTCGCCAGAGTACAAGTTCTGAGCCCCCCCCCCCTCCCCCCCGGTGTTGCGTCGGCTGGGGGGGGGGGGGGGGGGGGCAGATAATGAGTAAGAATAAGAGTTAGCTGTGTTTTTTTATCAAGATTGGCTGTTTATTAATAATTTTTATAAAAAATTCACCCCCCCCCCTAAAATTTCAACGACGCAGTCTGCGTCATTGACCCCCCCCTTGTAGGCACCCCTGGGCCCGAGTACACTGGGACGGACGCGCTCGTTAAATCTTTGGGAGTCCAAAGTCCGATGTCGTTAGTGTACGATGTCGCTCGAAGTTCCGTTGGGTGCCCACTCAGTTGTCAACCTCGTCACTTGACCAGAATTCGAAGTTACGAGGCGTAATTTGGCTGCGTTAAAGCTCTATGGAGGCTAGAATTAGGCAGCCGGAAACGCCTATTACCGGCCCCTCTACACCGGTTTTTAAACAAGATTTTAAATGAAATATATATTATATTGATTTTAGCTTTTAAAATTTAAGTTTGGTCAATGCCTCCAAAATCAAATTTTGGTATTGGTATGTAAACTACTGTATTTTGTGTCTTGTAAAACTTTGTAAAGTATTTACTTATTATGTCTGTTTTCACTTTTTAAATATATAATACTTGTACTAGCATCTATTGCTTGATAAAGTTTTGTTTGTATATTTATTATAAGATTTTGTAAAACTACGCCTGATTCCCAACGTGGACACCTTATGTCCCCAACTCCCCAATGGAAGTACAGCAAATGAGTCTTCAGATTCCCAAATTCGTAACATATCTGTTTAATTGGATTTTATTTAACTAATTAATAATAAATTAACGTTCATATTAGTGATATTACTGCACTTTGAAGAGCACAACAGAAATTGATGTTCCTTCCTTTTAAAGTGCACATTTTGAAGGTATTTACTTTGTCCCCCTTCCCCGCAATACTGTAAGATATCTTTTTATCCCTTCTCTTCTGAAATCCCTTGAAAAAGTGGCTCTTCCAACCAGTATCAGTTCCATAAGGAGCCGCCTTTCCCTTATAGGGACATACATGTCCGTAATAGGGTAAGGTGGTTCCTTAAATGGACACTTGTAAACATTTTTTGTTTTATTATTTATATTTTACCAGAATAATTACAAGGTCACTAATTTTAATGATGATAGTCAACAGTCCAGGGATAGTGGTCACACATTTTCACAGAAGACCGCAATTTTCAAAATCCGTAACATGACAACAACATTATAAAATGTGATGTTAACAATTAACTGATAATAATAGCAAGCAAAATACATCTGTAAAATATTATTTTTTAAAAAATAAGTAACCGTCGACCATTAGCCGATAATATAAATATGCAAATATCCAGCTGCAATATTTTTAAAAAATTGAATTGATATTGAAAAAAATTTAAGTATTACGGCCCAGTATGCTGCGAATAGTAGACAAATATATGATAATAACTAAAATAGCAGAAAGTTGACAATGTTAAGAATAAAGACCTATTAATTATGCATCGAATTGGACACAGCAAACACAGTGCGGCGGATCCAATGGATCGAATCCATCACCTTTTCCGTTGTTATTAAATGGTTTAAACTAAATTTATTGTACATTTCACATTTTGGAGCAATAATTGAGAATATTCAAAAAAAAATACTGCAGATTTACATGTTTAAAACAACTTAACCTAACATCTGAGCAGCCTTTGAAAACATGCAACGTGAGAATGTAAAAGTGACTCATTCCTGTGTGCCACAGTGTCTGATTTTAGGGTTACCATAAGCATCGCAGGAGGATATTAGTACATGGTTGCCAAAAAGAATTATTTATTGCTGAAAAAAAAGATTCTGAAAAAAAAGTGTTTCAGTTAAAATAATTTTTTGCTTATGTGCATTTTTAAATTAATTTTTAGCAACCCTTAAAATACAAAATGTATGAATTTTATAAATTTTGATCTGTAAAAAAAAATAGGTACACAGAAAAAAATAGGTTTAACTGATTAAAACCAGATTTTTTATGAACAGTAGCTGGACCTATATCAGGTAAGTACAATATAAGTTAATTTAATTATTACATGTATATACCAAAATATTAATGGTAATATCATCCACAGAAAAAAGCCAACGGTAAATGCAACTTTGAAATATTTTTGTTCAGCGTGCTAAACTAATTTGGAATTTCCCATTTTCCTCACTATGCAATTTTCACTGTTGCCTGTGTTATTTTCATTGAAATGTGTTAATTTTTTAAAAATCTTATTTCAACAGATATTAAAAGAAGAAATAAAAGAATCAAAAATGAGATACTTTGTTCATTATCGTGGATGGAAAAACACGTAAGATATTTATTATTATTTTATGTTGTGTGTTTAATTTTAAATGTAAATTTATTAAATATTAATTGTTATAAAATATTTGTATTTGTATATCATGAAAGACTATCATAGAATAAGTTTATTATGTATGTTTGCTGAATCAAAATTTTAAAAAAATGTGATGTTGGGAAAAATTAATTGTTTACTCTTTTAGAGAAAGATGCATATATTTTAGCTGAATATAACTTTATATGATTCCAGTAATGTTTATAAAGCTGAAAAGTGAAAAAGATAAGTATGTAAAGAGATTTTTTATGTACTGTATGCTTATAACGTTGCTGCAATAACTATTTTTTCTTAAATAAGTTACCACCCCTCTAGTTAACCAGCTCATCCTAGATTTTTGGATTTTGGCATTTAGTTGATTGCACAAAACAGATTTTTGCATAGGTTAGGGGGATGTCTCTGTATTAAAATTAGTACAAACTTTAAGAAGTTTAATTGCAATACCCCTTTTATAGCCTAAAAATGTTCAACACCACCAAAATTAGGTCGCCAGATTTATGCCCGGATAGGTACCCATTTTCCCCAGACGGTAGTTTTTTTGCTCTAAAAATCCTGTGTTTTTTTGGGGTAAAAGTGTTTTAGAACAATAAAGCTATGTCTTAAAATTTCTTCAAATTTATATTTGTTGCCACTGTAATATTTTTACATGAGAACATTACATGCAGGAATATTCAATAATGCCTTGTTTTGTTTATCTTCATTATTGAAAGGAGACAAATAGAATTTTGACCAGCTTAGGTTGAATTTTTTTATGGGCGGGGTATGTTCACATGAGAAGAAATTGAAATTAGTTAATACAAAAGTAATGAAAATTTTATATGCTAAACATCAGGCCTATTAGATAATAGTCCTGAAACATCCTCTGTATTCCCCCCTACTATGCTTCTTTGCAATTTTGCTACAAATGTTAACCTATTTCACAACACTTTCTCTTTCTGTTGCATAAATACAAAGTATTATTAGTATTGTCACTACTTCTTGAATATTTTATTCGAATCGTAATTTTATTACAAAATAATTATTTTAATAGTTGGGACGAATGGATACCTGAAAGCACACAAAGTTCTTAAATTGACAAATATCCATCTCCAGAAGCAAAGTGAATTTAGCAAGGATTATATGTGAGTTGGTTTTGCAACTAATATTTTGTTCATATCATATTTAAGCTTCAAATAGATCTATGTTTTTACATCTAATGGGATTTATTTGTGCATATTTCCTTGCTATCCAGCTTTTAAAATCAGGGTAAACATTTTATGGATAAAAGTTTAATATGCACATTTTGTTGAAATCATTGGAAAACTTTAATTTTATTATATGTGGACTCATTACCTTGGATATCCTGCAAGAAAAAAACATTAGCTAAAATATAAAATTGCTTTTCCTTGATGTTATTGTGTCTGAAAATTAAAGCTATTTAGAAATTAATAATTAGCTAAAAGCTGCTAATTAGAAATTCTTGGTTGTGAATTGTTGGAATAACGAGGTTATGATGTTCGTATTGTGTGGCTCCAGGAGTGTAGCCTGGAAGGAAAGAGGTGTGCAGTAGCATCCATTGGCACAAGACTTTGAGTACTTGTGAGGGTGGATGTCTGACTTCTGCTTCAAGATGGCGCCACCTCCTCAATTTAGGCATGTTGTTAAGGGAAAGGGGTATTTTTCTCCAGACAACCTGCACCCATAATACTATGCTGTGATCGCCTACAGCACTTTCCTATCCACCGATTTAACAAGCACGTTCTCCGCATGTACTCTGGACAACACAAATATCGATGCCTTATCCGGGATTCGAACCTGGGCCACTCGCTTGCATGGGTGAAAGTACTCAGTATTTATACAGATTTCCGTATTTTTTTATTTTCAAATACGGAACAGTGACGGAAATATTTTTCTGAAAAGTCCTGCTGCCATGATAAAGTTAAGAAGATAGTTTCTTAAGTTTAGGTCTGGAGGTTTTGGAGCTACTTTTAAAAGTGCTACCCTGTATATTATTAACTCAAAGCAATTAATAAAATTTTTTCAATTGATATAATTTTTTTTAATAATATGAACATGCTTTGCATATTTTTTCCAGACACTCAATTATCGTGACGCAAGGGCCAGGCTTTTGCCCAAATTTTATGAAGTGCATGTCTTTCATCTCTAAAAAAATGTCAAATACAGAAAGGTTATGCACCTTGGTTTGGGATGTCACTTAAAGAAGAACTTACCTACAACTCTAAAATGGACACAGTTATAGGTTTCGAATCACGCAACAAAGAAACCCCACGCTTAGCGTCATATGCCCTGGTATTTTATGGCCAGAGATATAGTAGACCGAGAGCCCAGGGCCCCCCAGACCTAAGTCATTTTCTAAAGGATGAAATGTATCGGATTAGGTTCGGTTTTCATTTACTTTTAGTATATGCATACCCGCTAGAGTGAACCGACGGCCAATTTACAGGTATCGGGTGCAAAAAGTAGGTAAATTATAAGTTAACTTAAGACATTTTCTAAAGGCTGATTTTTATGTATGTTTTAGAAAATAATGTTAAAAGTTAATAATAAATTTCCCAGACACTTTCCGTCGGTCGAAACTTTTCCCAGACACTTTCCGTCGGTCGAAACTTTTCCCAGACGCTTTAAACGTCTTTATCAAGTTCAGACTTTGTCCCACGCATCTGGCGGCGTGAGATGGCGCTACAATCGTCCTCGGACAACGAGAAGAGGAAGTTAAGCAAAAAAGTACTATGTGTGTATTCGAGATGTGGTTGGTTGGTCGATTGACATATATATTCCGGTTTGTGTGCTTGATCATTGGAGATGTGAAAATGTTGTAAGCTAAAGACAGCTATGGTAACTTGTTTATTAATTTATTTTCTAATTAAACAAAAATTTAATTAAATCGAAACGATATTCTTTCTTCGTTTTATTGCTTATCGACTCAGTTTTATTTGTCACCATAAAAACAGGAAAAATTACATCCCCACCCCCCCAAAAAAAATCAATCAATCTTGCTTTTTATATATGTTACTCAGAGACTATTTTAATACTTTTTTACGAGCTGCCAGACAAATCAGATGGGCCAAACAACCCCCAAACACATATTAAGGGTTGACATGCAAATTAGAATGAGAATAATATAATTATATAGTTATATAACATAGCTTTAAAAATAACTTAGTTAATTGATAGTCTAGTGGAATTCTTCATTAATTATTAAGTAATATTTTCACTCTTACTTATAGCGATAATTATGGCAAATAAAATATGAATACATTTGAATGCGTAATGAAAATTATAAAAAAAGTGTTTTCATTGGATGTATTCTTGAGCAAAAATTTAAATAAATAGAAAAAAAAGTATATTATTTATAAGTTAATTTAGTTAAAAGCAGCAATCAATTTTACAAATAGTTTATTTGCATCCAGTAGATCACCAAAAACATAGTTACTATGAAATTTGAAAATAATTCATTTAAATATTGTGCATTATTCGTTAATACTCAGACTCTTTTCAATCTTCATTATCCTCGTCATTGAAGTTGGACAACTCATCATCAATACAATGTTGATATTGGATATATTCATTATCATTATCTTTAGTATCTTCTTCTGCAAAAAAAGTAATGCAATTTAGAAAAAATAATTATCCTTACAAATTTATATAAGAAATTTAAAGTGAAAGTAGAATACCTGATTCTTCCTGAAGCGATTCACTAACGTAACCCGGTAATTGGTCCCCATCAAATCAGTTAAAATTATAATGGTTGTCTTCCAATGTCCATCCATTATTTTCAGGACTGAAAATTCTGAGTTCCTTCTTATAAGAATTAATCCAGAGACTAGTGATGTAATTTGCTCTACGAAATTGTTGTAAAAGCTCCCTCTTGCACGGTGGTAAGTTGCTAGCATTAAAGCTTTTTACATTTTCCCGGTTGAACTCCTCATTGACGTCGTAAACCATGTAATTGTTGATGAATTGTTGAAGTCTAGCAGCATCTACGTCGGTTATCCCAGCCAAGTTGTAGGCTTCACATATAATTTTTGTATTACGTTAAATACATTTTCCTGTATTTGTCACAAAATAAGTCTCGATCACCAAATTTCATAAATGCTTTCTGATACTCTTCATTTTTCTTTAGTATATTGAATGGCCTTTGCTTGCCTTTTTTGAAAAAAGCAGGATTGTAATCACATCCAGTGATTGCATGAAATCCTGGCAAGCAACGGCTTAATGAAGGTCCCAAATCTTCATAAACCGTAGTGATTTCGACATACCTTACTTTATTTCCGACGCCAATCAGCATACACACGTGGGACTCAGAATGTTTTAAATGACGCATATTGCCCAGCATTATTGCTGCAATGTCGGTATCAGAACATCAAATAACGAAGTTTGCTTGAGCATCAATATTTCAAATATGATGAATAATTTTGGTGTCAGCTTCCTCGTGATCAGGGCACGTTAGATTTTCATCAATATCAGACACTATTGCATTGTGAATGACACTTTTTGAAATTAACAACAATGTTTTTGTTTCCAATAAATGGCACCATCTCGTCAGTTGACCAGTGCAGTATCAAGAAATCAGCAAGAGGCTGTTTGAAGCGAATATTTTTTAATTCTTTTGCAAAGTCAGATGGTCAAAGATCAGGACTAGTTATGGTAAACTCTAAATCTGTCGATTCATGTCGGAGAAATCGTTCGTAATCTTTTATCGAAGGAGAAAAGTACTGATCGAAAATTACATCATACCTTTTTGCATTTAACTGTGTGACCATTTGCAAAATTTTTTTGAAATACACCCAAAGGTTTTTGGGACATTTTTCATCGTATGAAGTACGAAAAATCCATCAATTACTACAATATCTATGTGAGATGGTTGATCATGTTCGACGCCTGTTTCCAAACATTTCATTAAAATGGATTTTTGAGTCTTACAAATTGCACCATCAAAATGACACAGGGATAATGGAACTGGAGTTATGGGGTACACAAATATTTTAGCCATATCGACTTTGTTATCGATTGATATACCGAGTATACACCCAAAAAAGTCTCTTTGAACACGTACTTCTTGCACGTTACCACCGAGTTTTGTTTTTCTTTTTTTTGCATAATCTATAGAAAAGTTGTTTATCAGAGTTTTTTTTATACTCTTCTCGAGCCTACCATCATCTTGCTGCTCACATTCTGTGATAAATGTTTTACGTTTTATCTCGCCATTTTCTTCAATATTGAGAAGGAATTTTTCAACTGGTTCTGAAGCTGCTTTACCAGATGAAATATTTATTAAAAAATCTTTTGGTACTTCAGCGTCAAATGGATTGATAAACTGATGAAAAGTATCAATGAATTTTTGTAATTGCCTGATATTATTTTTGATATTGTGATTAGTTAACTCAGTTGTTACATCTTGCTCTTTTTGCAGATCTAAATATTTATTAACGTAACTAATAATCGTTGATCTTATATCATGGCTAAGAGCCCATCGTTGACGTGCTGAGATAGAGTTGGTAAATTGCATTATGCCTGTAAGCCTCCTTGCTGCATCTGCGTTGATGGTTTGTTCAAGAACTAAGTCAATTGGTTGTTTGGAATAAGGTTTATCAGTTCTTTGAATTCCAAACAATCCTTTTTGAAATTCATCAAATAATTTGGGGTGAGTTTCCGCCACATTCATCAAACTATCGTAATGTTTAGATGTCCAGCGAGCATAATTTGGCTGATTACATATGAAAAATAAATTAGTGATTTTTGGTAATACAAATTTAAACAGTTCAAAATCTCCTGTGCGGATGCTTCTTGATAAAGTTAGATAACATTGAACAAGATTAATATAGATTAAATAAAACTGTGGTGTTTTACCGAACTCGCCGTTGAGAGTTTGCTGCTTGTAAATGTTATAATTGTGAATCAATTCTTAAAGTTCTTCATCCATTATTTTAAAAGAAGATTGTGATGACGTTCCCATTTGCGAAATTTCTTTGACCATTTCATCTGTGACCACTACATTCTTAATTTCTAAAAATGAGTTAAAATGCAATATTTCCAATCCCACAGCCACTAAAGGGTGAAGTCTCTTACACCTGTTAAAATGTTTTCCTTCAAGAAATCAATTTACGGAGCCTGAAGCTAACAAATCGCTTTGTACCATAACATTAGTTAAGCCACAGTCAATTATTACTTTTCCTAATGCTTGAAAGTAAGCCATCATGATATGGAAAGGTCCCAAGTGTATAAATAAATTATCAAATTCTGGTTTTTGTGTAGCCTGAATTTAAAAAGCAATTTTGGCAATTGCAAGATTGTAGGTAACTTGAATGGATGACTGCTTTACTTCTTCGCAAATTTTCTTGCTTTGTTTCATAGTCTCCAAAACTGCTGATTTATTAGTAGGTGATTCATTTATGGGAGTTAGATACAAAACTTTTTGTTTCAGGTTATCATTAGAACTAAGTAAACAATTGAAACCAACCCACATTGGAACATTTGGCAACTGGCGTGCATGGCTAATCATCCAAATTCCAAACTGTATCTATCATTTTGTATAACTGTAAATTTGCAGGTAGCGGATATTCGCCTTCATGATGAGACGACAAACCCACATCATTCTTCTTTTTTTAGCGAATGGTTCTTCTCGCACATCCACAGTTACAGCTTCAAAAGTTCTTTGTCTTCTCTTGTTTGAGTTTAAATGCATTTCGTTGTTAGAAGCGGGTAAATTTACAAACTGTGATTCATCTGGGGTATGCAAATCAATATTCTGGTAAATGATCCCAACAGTATCATGCAATGTATCTTTACCACTCTTAGTTTCCACAAAGCGATCGAAGTTGTCAAAAGCGACCCCAGTACAAAGATGTGGAGATTTTACTATTGTTTCAGGACATGATTCTGACTTCTGTACTGAAGTATATGTCGCTTCTGTTTCCAGTTCTTCTATGGCTGAATAACTAATGCAATGACCATATCTGTGGATTATGTTAATGATCTTTCGACTGCTAGTTAAGCTCCTTAAAGACATTCCTAGCATAATATGTTTTGACATTTTAAATTTTCCATTATGAATACCATATACTACATCTTCGCAATAAGATTTCACTTGGCGAATGCATTTCGAACTATTCTTTCGTATTTGATTGCTACCAGCTATCAAAGTGAAGTAAAAGTCTAATAGATCTTGTAAAACCGATGTTTCACCTTCTTTTAAATCTTCTACTGTTATAAGTTGTGGCAGCTTTTTTTTCAGCTTTCAAAACGTATTTTCGTAATATTAAAGCAGCTTTGTGCAGAACATTTTCGTCTTTCAGATTTTCAAATGATTGTTCATCAATAGCAATTAAATATTTTGGTGCGACAACTTTTTTACTTTAAATAGTAATATATTTAATCTGTTTTTCAAATGCTTTGGTTATCTTCCATTCTAAATTTTGTGCTGTGAAATTTCCCATAATTTTCTCGGGATTTTCTTCCCTTTCATTTAGTAATTCCATGTAATATCTATGAAGATAAGTCAAAAGATAACACCTTCCTTTTTTAATTATATTTTCAGCAATAAAAGTAGATATTTTTTCAAAGGCAGTTTGATGATGCTGACGAAGATCATTCCAGTAACTTTTGGCAGTTTCTTTTAATGATGATGCTTTGTAAAAATAATGCACTCAGCATGTTAGATGATAAAAAATCTTTGAAAGGGAATATATATTGGTAATTTATTCATCAAATTCTTATGACATTTCATTTTCTTTTTCGAAATTAGAAAGGTCGTTTTTATCACATGAATGTAAAGGTAATCTTTTTGAGCGTTGCTTTTTAGTCTTTTTGTCACAAAATATACAGGTAATATTGCTTTGATCCGTACTTACATTACTTTCAACCAAATTATCAGTTTCAGAAGGCGAATCAATATTTTCCAGGTGTTCAGTATTTTCGGGTAAATTTGATGGAACTGTTTCAACTAATTCAGGGACTATACTTGGCTCAGGCATTGTAATAGGGTCAGGTATAGAAGAAGTAGATGGAAATAGAAAAATTGTGGAACAAGAAATTGTCGTTCAATAGATCTTGGATTTAACTTGGATGTCGATGAACACACTGCTGAGGAACTTTCCATATTTTCGGTTTTTTCTTCCGGAGCAAATTTTTCTGTAATCGTAGCTTTTGAAGAGTAATATATTTTCATCAAACCTGTAAATGACTTGTAACATTTTTTATGATAACCACTTTCAAATAAATCTTCCGGTAAAGCAACGTCGTTGAATTTTAAGTGATGTTCCTTTCGATGTTTCAGAATTGTCCGACATTTTTCCAAAGTCTCTTCCGTAAATAATATTAAATTGACATCAAAGTCGTCACAAAAAATGCATTTCAATGGTTCTTCCATGATATTCTTTAAATGAGTGAAAACATTTTTAATTGAAACACTTTATGACTATAAAAAACTTTCACTCAGCCCGCTTCCACACAAAATTTGTGTTCAACAGAAAAAATGTCGCTAAACACAATATTAATTCTACTATAAACAAATTTGACTAGTTTCATTTATTTTATTTCGAAAATTCAATAACTATTTCTTTAATAATTATTATCGTTTGCAAAATTTAATTTATATTTCAAAGAATAAATATATAATATTCTTCTCTTTTGAATAGAATCAAAATATTTCATATAAAAAATAAATAAAAGCGAAACTTTGCACATTTTTTTAATGCAAATTTAGAATTCTCTATGTATCTTTCTTCATACATATATAATGCACCATCAAAAGAACTCTATTGTGATATTACAACAATCCAAACCGAATTATATCACATAAATAAATATTTTTTCAAAAATTTTATTTTTATTTTAAATAAAGTTTCTCGTACGTTTAACGAAATGGCGACAGTGAAAATATGGAATAAAAATGGAATTTGCATGTTATTTCAATGTAGATTCAATTTTTAGTTATTTAAATTTTAAATAAACTTCTAATTTAATTTTTTTAATGAAATTTGCAATGTAGCCTAATCTGATTTTTTGCTTCAGAATGACGTATCACACTTGTCTGTGGGACTTGTGGTTCTTTCTGTGAAAGTGGATGACAGACAGACGGACTGAACGATTATTATTTTTTTTTAAAATATGGCTTTATTGAAATTCAATCCATTATTACAGAGATCTCATCACTGACAGAGAATAAACAACTCAACAAATAACAGAATAAAGAATAAAAATAACATATGTACAAATAGCAGAACACAGGAGGCAACCGTAAGTGAGAGTCCGGGAAAGAAAATAAGGTGAAGAGGAGGCAGGCATGTTTCATCAGTCCATTAGTACTCTTGCTTCCCAATAAAGTTTAAATATGTCGCCTTGCTGTTGGGCCACTCCATTCAGTTTTGGACATACAAGTAGGTGGTCCATGTTCATAACTCCAGCACTGCATAATGAACAGACGCTCGTGTGAAGAATGCCTATTCTATTCAGGTGCTCTGCCAAACAGTCATGGCCTGTCTTTAATCTGAAGTATGCAACCGCTTCTTTACGTGGTCTTTCACTGAAAATTTTCCAGCTGTTTTGGATATTGTGCCACTTTTTGTTAAAGGAGATAATCATTAGATTATCTTTAGAAGAGTTATTGATATGACCATGGATAAACTTTTTGGAGGAACTAGTTTCTGATTGATTAGCACATTATTACCCTTTTTGGCGAGCAGATCTGCTTTTTCGTTACCATAGATTCCCACATGGGAGGGTATCCATTGAAATAAAATGTGTATGCCTTTACTTTTTAGGTGGATTATGTCTCTCTTGATCTGTGTCACTATTTGAGTTTCAGAGTGATGATTTGTTGAGACTGCCTGGATGGCTGCACTTGAGTCAACAAATATGACAACTTTAGTAAAGCAGTAGCTGTTTATTCTAAAAATCAGATTTTGCAAAGCCAGATGTATGGCGTATATTTCCGCATCAAAATTAGTCATGCACTCTCCCACATGAGCATACTGGCAGAACAGCTTGCAATAAACACCTGCCCCAGCACAATCGTTTACTTGCGACCCATCAGTAAAAATTCTTGTCCATTGGGGTTCTGGGTAAATTTCCTCCATTAGAGATATCGCTGTAGCCTTCAAAATTGCATCATAGTTATCTTTCTTTGATAGGCCGTTCAGTGTTAGCTGGTGATCTATTCCAGTATAGTCCAGTGGGTTTACTTGGTTTCTTGTAGAGTCCATGCTTCTGTTTTCATCGAAGTCTTTTATGATGTTTTGACATTTTACAATAGGGGAAGTTTGTGTTTTGAGGACATCCCTGCAGCTCACCTCTATCCATTTGGCCCTTTGTGAGGATTTTAGTCTGATATAGGTACTGATTGCTTGTTTCTTTATTTCTTCATATATAGGTAGGTTTGAAGTATAAAGTTGCATTGCGACTATAGGGGTAGTCTTTACAGCTCCTGTAATTATCCGGAGTGCTCGGTTTTGTAGTCGCTCCAAAATAGCTATTTTGTCCTGTGCAGCAGTAAGAAGAACCTCGCTTCCGTACATCAGAATCGGTTTAACATACGTATTGTACGTTCTATTTAATGTGTATTAATTGCATCCCCATTTGGCTCCAGCCAATCTTCTCAAGATTCGCAATCTCTTCTCTGCCTTTTCCTCAATATATTTTACGTGCTCTTTGAAGCTCAGCTTCTTATCCAGGACAACACCTAAATACTTTGAGCTTCTACTATTAATCAAACAGCAATCATTAATTGATAAATCAAAGTCGGGATTAACATGTTTTAATGAAAAGAACTGATACACAGTCTTTGAACTATTACTGATCATGTTATTGTCTATTGCCCAAGTTTGCAAAGTTTTCAGTGCTTTATTCATAGTTTTTTCTAGGATTTTTCTTTGTACTTCCCATTTATCAGAGTTATTCGCATCTGTCCAGATTATTAAATCATCCGCAAACATACTAACATTGATGTCTTTGATACTCTGTAGATCTTTTATGAACGATTATAAAACCTTACGATTATAAAATTCCTGAACGATTATAAAATTCTGAACGATTATAAAACCTTCCACTTTTTACGTTATAAACGTAGTGTGGAAGCTAAAACACAGTCGCACTGACTAGACTTGAAATTGTAGTGCATACTAAACACCAAGTTCAGAAGTCAAGGTCACCAAGGTTTTGCATTTATATAACTTTACCATGGCTCCTATTACGTAACATTCATGACGTTCCGATCTCTGCGCGCAAGAAATGGTGTGTGTTCATTTGCATAGAGATATTTATGAGCGTCTGGTAGTTGTTTAGCCCATCCGATTCGTCTAGCAGCTTGCAAAAAAGTATTAAAATATGTCTCTGAGTAACATATATAAAGCGCAAGACTGAGATTATAACTTAAGTTGATTTTTTTTGGGGGGGTGGGGGTGTAATTTTTCGTGTTTTTATGGTGACAGAAATAAAACTGAGTCGATAAGCAATAAAAACGAAGAAAGAATATCATTTCGATTTAATTAAATTTTTGTTTAATTAGAAAATAAATTAGTAAACAAGTAACCATAGCTATCTTTAGCTTACAACATTTTCACATCTTCAATGATCAAGCACACAAACCGGAATATATATGTCAATCGACCAACCAACTACATCTCCAATACACACATAGTTCTTTTTTGCTTAACTTCCCCTTGTTGTCCGAGGACGATTGTAGCGCCATCTCACACCGCCAGATGCGTGGAACAAAGTCTGAACTTGATAAAGACGTTTAAAGCGTCTGGGAAAAGTTTCGGCCTGTGGCGATCGAATCTAGCCACACTCAGTGCTGCCAGACCCAACCGCCAATTTATTATTAACTTTTAACATTATTTTCTAAAACATACGTAAAAATCAGCCTATAGAAAATGACTTAAGTTAACTTATAATTTACCTACTTTTTGCACCCGATACTTGTAAATTGGCCGTCGGTTCACTCTAGCGGGTATGCATATACTAGAAGTAAATGGAAACCGAACCTAATCCAAAACATTTCATCCTTTAGAAAATGACTTAGGTCTGGGGGCCCTGTGCTCTCGCTCTATAGTAAAAAACTGGAAACAGGTGATAGTTTTTTTCAGGGGAAAGGGTCTGCATTAATAAATATTTAATATTTGTATAAGAATACTGAAGTATATGGGATTTCTATATAAAGAAAATAGAATTAATTGATTTATATCTTAATCGAAAATACATGCATAATATTTATTCAAACTTTAGGAGTTAAGTTGTAAGTGTTGATAAATGATCCCCTTATTTGTTAAAGGTGCTGGGCTATTTCTTCATAGCAAAATCATCTAATGTTTGAATAACAGATCTAGTCCACCCAACACTATCCTTCCTTAAGTCCTGCATTTCACTGTTGGAGCTACAGTTTGTGACCAAGGTAACCTTGCACCCAGCACTAAATAAAAATCTAAGATTTTTGTTAAAATATTTTTCATCCAGCATAACAGTTTGAATTTCAGTTTCATTTTTAAACAGCGTTGTTTGTAGCAAACTTGTTAAAGTACTAGTTACTTTTTTTGCAAAATATTTGTTAACTAAGTTATTTTTGATTGAACACCATTTTTTCCTTCAACAATTAAAGTGTTATCTTATAATAATCAGTGACAAAAGTACACATATTTAGCTAAGAGTAATTCACAACTACTTTTAATAGAAGGTTCTCTGTAACTTTTTAGAAAGTAATTTAAAGAAAGGAAGAACAAAATTTAATATCAATAAAAAACTAAGCTTATTAATTTGAAATAGGTTTGTAGGCAAAATCTAATTCATTTAAAAATCCAAATACAGTTTTTTAAAAGTATTATCTTATCGTTAAACTCAATAGTTTGATTGTTATAACAGGATTTTTTTTCTTGCAGGTTCCTCTAACTTGGCTGTCTACCGTCAATTGGGAGCGGCAATTTATGCTCCTTACTTCATGCATGAAAGTAAAAAAAAAATCATGCACTTCATGATCCACCCCATTTATTAAAATGTACACGAAACAATTTGAAAAATCATGGGGTACATTTCAAAATTGAAGAGGAGCCATTGCCAACACTGTATGCTGAATGGAATCATGTTGTAACACTATATGAAACTGATTCCAAGAAGGTAAAGCTTTTAGAGATATTAAATTTTTAAAAAAAATATCAGTGCAAAATGCATTTTGTATTTGGAAGTAAGGAAACTAGTTTTCAAAAGTAAATTATTTTCTAAGTAACTTTATTGAAACATTTAGATGTTAGATTTACTTTAGCTAATGTAAAGAACCTCAAGTGTTATTTTTTGAATAAACAGGAAACTTCCAAAAACAATAACTTCAAAGAACCGTTATACAGTAGGTGCCAGATATATTTTAACAGTTTTAATGAAACCGAAATCAAATTAAATTTGACTGCATAAAATAAAAATATTTTGGAAATCAAACTTAATAATGAACTTACTAGAATTAATTTTGTAATATTTATGCATTGTTGTTATTGTTTGCATACTTTAAATTTATTACTATAGTATGACTGTTTTGTTTTCAAATATAACCTCAGGTATACAGAAGTTGCCCCCGATTGACTGACAAACATGTTTATGTTTTTGGATTATTGAAGCTGAATGTAAAACTTGCAGCACAGGCGAGTCTGTTTCCTTTATTTAATATTTTTTTATTATTATTATGGTATTGAACACAAGCATTAGAAAACAGAATTTAATTGTTCCTAATTATTGTTGAACTATATGCATTTTATTAAACCTCTAGCATTAAATGAGTAAATAAAGATTTTAGTAACAATAATAGTGTGTCCGTGATGGTGTAGTGATCAGGGAACCTAACTTTTATGCCGACATGGGTTCGTATACGACTGCGGTAGGTCATGGGTTTTCTTTCAGCCCTTCATCCTTCTGGGTTTGATAAATGAGAACTAAGCTATCTTAAGAAATTAACTATACTATGATAGGAGTTCAGCATGATATTTTTTGTCAGTGTAAATTAAATATAAATAGCTCTTTATTAATATTTTAGATATAAATAATAATTTACCTTTTCATTAATTACGTTCTTAGCAATTCAGTGGCTGCAGCTCTTTGCTTGTACAATTGTACCGGTCTTCTTGGTAGTACAGTTGGTCACACTGCTGAATTCGTCAACAAGATGGATAAGCTGTTTGACAGCTTAAATTCTCGCACAAAGTTTTCTTCAAAACCATTGGGTGGTGCCCTCACCGACACTTCTGGGCAGCTGGAGTTTTGGCTGTCATTAGCCAAGTTCATCCAGTCTTGGTGGTTCCAAAACCCAGTCACCAAGAAGACCGTTGTTCCAGCTTCTAAAAAAGGGTGGATAATAACACTCCGCCACATGGCAGGTATCTATTCTGGGAATCTCTTAAAGATTATCAGGGGCAATTTCTCCTACTTAATCACCTCAACCAAGATTGTCTTGAAAACACTTTCTTGTCTGTCAGACGTCGAGGGGAGGGGGTTCGGGATAATCCTTATTGTTACGAATTTTGTAGTGCCATGAACGGGGTGACTATTCAGAATTTTTTTGAAAAGCTCATCTAATACCAACCTGTATGCAAGACTCTAATTCTGTACTTATAGATTTTTCACAGTTTTCTGAAAAACAAGTCCTGAATGTTATCAGCGATCTCTCTTTAGAGGAAAACCTGACCACTGAGCAACTTGATTCAGTATTTGAGGATTCCTTGTTCAATGACTCTTTTATAATGAATGAGGAACCGCCAAATTCGGGTCAAGAAGCCTGTGATCAGGCTAAGCCTTTTGGGGATGATCGAGGATAATGTTCTGGCCTATGTTGCAGGTTTCCTGGCCAAGAAATTTTTAAGCAAAGTGTTATTTTGTCATCAATGCTTCCAAATTTTAGTCACAGAAAAGGCCTTGGATCAAAACACCTTGCTCTTGTACTTTAAGGAATACCACCAGAGTACTGAGTATGGCTTAAGGTGGCCCTCCCAACCATTTCTATCATACATACATTCCTTAAGCAACATTATAACACCCAATCTTTGTAATGCCTTGCATCAGAAAAGGGTGCGAGGCACATTACTGGAGGCACTAGCACCTGTTTCTTTTCCAATTTTTTAAAATCGTAGTGAGCATGGCACTTTAGCCGAAAATTATTTTGCAAAGACCTTTGTTACAATGATGGTAAAACACCAAATTAAAAAATTCAACATGACCATTAAAAATAACAAATTACGTCACTTAAAAAAATAAAACATATTTATTCATAGTTAATCAATTGTAAAAACATGCTTTGTCAATTATTCATTGAATTGTACACAATTATTTTGTATTTTTTGTATATTTAAAGATTTATTGTTGAATATGTTATTCAGATGGAAAAAGGTGACACATAGTGTAGATACGTACTAATTAAATTTTGCTGTAGTTTACTAAATACTTAATATGAAAATACTAAAGAGATGCATTGGTTTTATGATATTCTTCTCGAATTGAGATGTTGTAATCAGATGTTTTTTTATTTGACTTTTTTTGGATGGTTATTTTTTTTTATTTTTTTTAAATGTACTATCTCACTTATGTTATTTATAAAACGAGTATTTTGTTTTTTAATTTCATTATATTGTTTAGGTTTGTGATTGCAAAAAGTGCTTGCAATACACTAACTATAACTGATTAAAGAAAGTTGTGTTAAATTTTTGAGAAATTATGCCTTTTTTCTTTATCAGAACTTGTAAACTGTAAATTATTCTTATTTTTTTCCATAATTATTAGATTATTTAGAAAAATTAAGTTATTTTTATTTGCTCTAGAAGAACTTTAATTTATTTAAGAAAAAACATTTTATAATCAAACACTTCATTTGTAATAACATTATTTCTAGCTTCTTATATGTTCTGATATTACATAAACTATAATTGGCTCTGTTATAAAATAATAACTTGTTAAGCAAATGAAATATTCATGTTTTTGTGACACAGAAAATTCATTGGAAGAAAAACTATATTTACCATTTCAAAACTTGTAAATTCTTAATTCAAAACTTGTAAAGATTCAATTGTCTTTCAAACTTAATCCTTGATTGTAAATTTATCTACTTATTATTTTGAAAAGCAGTCCCATTAATACCGATTCCTTTCTGCTGAAAAAAAATATTCTGATAATATTTAGAAAAGTTGAATTGATATACCTAATTGCAATGTATGCCTAAAGTTAATTGATATATATAATTTGTAACATAAAAATGATCTTTTTACATATGTCAAATTTGGAATTGTAAATTAAAGCTTTAAAATTATTTTTTTAATGAGTTGTGGTAATCCTTGATTGTAACATCTGCTTGCATTTTTACTTAAATTTTTATAAAAATTTGGCTTGTTTCACGTGGGATCTGGCAAACACCTCTGCGGTCTTGTTTTCATTTTTCTCGAATTACTTTTGTTGATATTCGAAATTGAGTTTTCTAAGAATAAGTTATTTTAGGGTTTTTTTTTAAATTACAACTTTTTGCTGTGCTGTTGGGTGTTTTAATCATTTAAAAAGGAAAACTTGCATTGAAAGAAGTTGGAATTTTAAAAAAATAACTAAAATATTCTTAGAAAACTCTATTTGGAATACCAAGGCAAAAGTAGTTCGAGAAAACTGAAAACAAGACCGCGGAGCTATTGCTAGATCCCTCGTGAAACAAGCCCATTAAGAAAAGCGAAAATTACAGGAGTTACGAAACGTTTATAGCTGTGTTTAAATCTTCTTTTGGCGGTTAAAAGTAAGTAGCCAAAAACGTTCCAAACCAGGCAAAATAGTAACAAGTTTCATCACTTGACCAGGGTTTTAAAATACGAGGCGTTATTGGCTATGTTAAAGCTTCTAAATAGAGCTAAAAATAGGCAACCGAAAACGACTACACTTGTAGCGCCCCTAGTGACTAAACTTGTTACTAATGTTGATGACGTCCAAGGGAGTGGAGACTGTTAGCCTCATTCAACTACGTAAGTGCGCAGTCTGGTTAGCTTCTTGTCTGTGGCTCTAGTAATGTCTTTCTTTAAGCAGGTATTATCAACATTTCGACAAAAACAACAACAAAAACTAACCTCTCAGTGCAGGGTTCACCCCTGGTGTCCTGACTACTAGTTTTTAATGACTGGCTCCTATATGATGACACATGAACCAAAAGGCTATAAGAAGGGTATAGGTGAGAAGGGAGTCTCTTTGATTGACGAAGAAATAAATCATTTCTCCAAGTACAAAGTGTTTCTATTATACAAGTGTATATAGGCTCTCAGTAAAATAGGTGTTTTTTTGTGTGCTAAATTGTGTGTTTTTAGGTCCATCTTGATTATGTTGTGCATTATAAATTAAAATAAAATCAATAGTGGACAATTTTATCTGAGTGCCTAATATATTATAAATAATAGTAGCATATGTACTTGTGGTTAAAATTGAATAATTATTTTTCATTCCACGAATATAGCTATCCTATTAAAAAAGCGCCAATGATGATGATTAAAAAAATAATGAACTTTGTTTAATTGTGTTTACTTTTTTTTATGTCACTCAAATTTATGTGTAAATCTATAATGTATACATACTATTTATTAACTTATTTTTGCAAGCCATAATTTTCACAAAAATGAATATATATGTGATTTCGCAAGCTAAAAACTTCACGAATGTGATATCAACAGAACCATAAGTTTTAAAAAATCGTTCTGTTTTAAAAGTGGTATGTTCCAATGAGATTAAATTTCTATCGGAAAAAGAGTGTGCACCAGGATAACACGACTAAAACTAATTCATGCCTCTTAAGTTTGCTTACTGTATTAAAAATAACTTAGGACAATCAGTTTGAGCGATCTGTTTTAGCTCTGGATTTTATTTTTTTAAACTTCAAGTATAATTTAAAAAAAAATATTTATTATTCAGTATTCCACTGTAATAATTACATGAAGTCAAAATATAATTTACTCAATAAGCAAAAATATGCTACACTTTTGTGATCTGTTGATCTTTCTTGTTGATTAACAGACACACCTCATCACTCAGTTGAATTATATCGGAAAATATGAAATTCCAATATACAGGAACATAAAAAGTAATTCACATGCATAAGAGATAGTTAGGAACCCTAATGTGGATATAACTTAAGGAGACGTTATATATATTATCAAATTATTATTATTTTTTTATTTTTTTTGTTGATTAGCAGACTTGTCTCATCCCCATACAGTAACATATATAACATTATACAGTAACATAGGGAATAAATAATACTCCTAATATTAAAATATAAAGGCAAGACTGAATAATATAAATATTCTTCATTTAAAACACAGTTACATGAACTTAAAATAACTCAATTTACTAGTTTTCTTTTAATATTCTTTGTATAAATATAATTTTTATGACTTAAAAAAAATATTTATAGGTACTTGTCTGAAAATATGCACTTTTTTAACGAAAGCGAATATGAACAAGCTTTTCCTGAATATCTGAAAGTTGCCAGTTGTTCCTAATTAAAACAAAATTGTGGACAATTTTATCTGAGTGCCTAACATATTGTAAATAATAGTAGTATCTGTACTAAAGTGGTTAAACTTGAATAATTATTTTTCATTTCATGAATATAGCCATCTATTAAAAAAAATAATGAAACTTTGTTTAAATGTGTTTTCTTTTACTTTTACTTACGAATAGTACAGTTTCAAGATGTGGACACAGCCGTCTTCGAACTCACTGTTTTTGAAAATCGCCAATCCCTAGAATTTGCACATTCGTGGTTTTGTCATTTGACCGACGATATATATCAGACATTACAAAAATTTTAAACAGTGTAGGAAAACATTTTTATTCTGAACAGTTTGTACAAGTATATTTACTTTTCAATTGTAAATTATAATGTTAATTTTTTAATCAATTTCAACCATTACATTTAAAAGGCCAGTTTTCAAAATGTCCGATACTATAATTCTATATAAAAACTAAGTGGAACTAAATTCAAAGATATAATTCATATGATTATAAGTAACTATCATTTCATTTAACTCAATAGTTATGTATAAATCAAACTTGCACGGCTGATTCCACTTAAAAAAAAGTTTAACCAATTAATAATTATAAATATTTGACCCATAGCGGCGGTTTTCATCGTAGCATTATGTTTAAATTCAATTCGGCTTTAAAAAAAATAAAAAATTGAGGTTCTCTTTTAAGCTTAAACTTTCAAATTCTTTCTGCTTTTTTTTGGTCCTATATATAATCCTTATATACGAATGAAAATCGATTGTGGATTTTTTTTTAATACACATCCAGAACTTATAGCCGATTAATGGGTAAATAAATTAGAAATGTTTTACTCTAACACCTTTACGTAAAATATATGTGTGTGTGTGGTGGGGGGGGGGGGGGGGGGGTGTTCAGTATTTTTTTCATTGTCTTATTAAACAAATGAATCAGTATTTCTAAAAACATTCAATTTCATCCAAATATGAGCATGGCGGGAATTTTTTTAAGTATTTAAAGTATGAATGCAAAAGCCTCTTAGAAGTAATCGCTGCTGACTATTAGCCAAAGGGACGCCATCAACATCTTATCAAAATATAGAGTTCAGTTCTGATTAAATTAATCCACACGCATAGGAAAACGTCAGTCAAATTACTTCTCTGAGCTGTATAAATTTGTAAAGATACTACTTCATTACGTGTTTTCAGTCACCTGTTTTATCGTACACATAAAATCCTTTACTTTACTTCATAATTAATTCATCAGAAGTTTTTAGAGAAATTCTGATTTGATATTCGTAAATCAGAGACTATATACTCTCTCTGGCTCATTTAATTTTATTTAAAAAAAATTGGTTTGTAACCCCTTATGGAATAAAATACATAGTAAAAACAAAAACTAATAAGAACAAAATTTTAAAAATCGAACAATTATAAAACTGGAGGAAGTGGAAATAGCATAAAAAAAAACTTGTGCAAATATTTTGCCTCTAATTGCCTAACAACTTTCCGTTGCTATGACTTAAGATATATAGGCAAAACAACAAGTATTTAACATAAGTGTCTTTAACACAAAAAGCTTTCAAATGATACATTTAGTTTGTTTCTTAATTATATTCTTCCAAACAAAAAACTTCCCCCAAACAAACTTCCCTAAAATATCGTAACAGTGTGTGTGAAGGGAATTCGACCCGAAAAGCAGTTTATTGAGGTTCGCTCTTGGTCTAATTTATTCAAGGTCATACAATCCTGGGATATTTGCTGTTTTCAGATAAATTCATATCATTTTTAAACCGTGCAGTGTTCCTATTTTAGCCGTGATTTAAAATACGACTTCTTTTACTTTCAATTTAATAATATACCTACAATGAATTAAATATATGTTTCGAAAAAATATAAACATAACAGTTTGAAAACGTCCTCCATTCGTATATGATTTAAATTTCAGTACAAATTTCATCCAAGTTTAACTGGAATTCTGTTCCTGCGAACAGTTTGGTGGGGTGGCACTGGTAAGGCACTAGAACACACTTTACTGCAACCATTTTGACAGCATTTCTTATTCCCTGGGCAATCAGTATCAGTCTTACAAACGTTCAGGAAAGACGAAGAGGATATGGAGCAGTTGTCTGGTTTTTTGTCGCCAATGGGACAGAAACCCTCTGTAAAAAAAAGAAATGTACTCTAATTAAAACCATGTATTCATACGCTTATTTTAACCTTCTATTTTTAGTATTTTTTAATGCAAAACCTTCTTTGAAAGCTGCACTTGCACTAAATGTCTCTAATAGCATTCATTGCAGATATTGTACTCAAAATAACCAACAATTTAGTAATTGTAGTTTTAATCTTTGGAGGGCTCAAAATACAACTAAAGCAAGTCCATAAAAAGCTTCTTTGTGCTATAGAGGTTTAAAGTGTAAGATTTTTTTTTTTAACAAATTACCTCTTTTCATTTTTTTTATTAATGCTGCCTAGCAAATATTATTTGAACTAGTTTTTTTTTCATTATTGCACTGAAATTCTATATAGTTAGGGCATGCAATTGCGCCAACTTGAAAACGACCAAAAGTGGACTTGGTTCATTAGTATTCTGAACCCCCCATTTATAGTACAAGCTCAAAATATATCAAGATTTATTATATGCTCAAGAAACAGAAGGCTTAGAATTAAATTCATTTGGCAGAATATCTGGACAGGAAATCACAAATGACCATGAAACCCGCATATATGCGATAAAGCGTGGTCGTGATATAAAACAAGAAACTTAACTTAGAGGATTTTTTACGGAGACATAGATTGTAAAAATGTATGTAAGGATACATTTTTTCTTTGAAATAATGCCGAGTTCAATTCTAAAGGAAATATATAATTTGGAGAATGAAGTATTTAAAATCTTTCCACTTGTTTTTCTACGTTTACAGTATTTTAATAAGGTACACTAAGAGCCAAAATAACTGGTATCGGCATGCATCAGCGAATAAAGGTGTATAAAACCAATCGAAGTTCGTCGCTATGTTTAGCAGCGTCTATCTGCTGCTATCATGACAGGTTATGAAAATTGAAGGGATTTTGAAAGTATCGGGGGTTGAGAAATTAAATTCCATATCCATGTATCTCCGAGGTCGAGATGAATTTTGGATTTTCACTTACGACGATTTCACGAGTGTACCATGAATATCGATAACCTTAAAACATAAAACAGCTTTGACCTTAAAAACATCGTGCAAACCCGGGTCCATTGACAACTGATCATTAAATGTGATAAACGTCTATGTCGTACAAGCGTCGACTTGTTTAACATTTAATGAATATTCTCACCGATATGGGCTTCTGGAGCCGTATATATCGCGTATCCGCAATATATCATGCTTAATGATTTTCGTCCGTCGTCGATGATCCGTTTCTCAACCTCCGATACTTTCAAAATCCCTTCAATAACCTGTCATAATAACAGAGCATAGACGCTGCTGAACATAGCGACGAACTTCGATTGGTTTTATACACCTTTATTCGCAGATGTATGCCTATACCAGTTATTTTGGCTCTTCAGTGTTTTTTTTCTGATTTTGTAATTTATTATAAATTCTTTAATTACCGTGTTTAAGAAAAAATAAAGATAAAGCCAGTAGGATTTCTCTGAATTGTTGACTTAATCTGGGTTGCAATTTTGTGTTTGGTCTCGTTTCTGCTCATTGTCTCTCGTTTCTGCTTTCAATCCGGAAATATGTACATATTTTTTTTTAAAAAGTGCATTGTTTGAAATATCGTTACTTTTAAAGTTAAAAACTTTATTTATCGTTACTTTTAAAGTTATATGAAAATAGAAAAAATGTAGTGAATTCGTGGATTAGCTAAATAATTCATTATAATCGAATTAGATAACCATAAGTTAATTGAAAGTAAAATAAAGTAGGGTAGCTTGTGGTAATTTTGATAGGCATTTGAGCCTTGGGGAAATGAATGGACACCCTTTTTCTTCTTATTATTATTGAAATACTTTTTATAACATCAAACCTTACATATATTTATTTGGCACTCGAATACTACCATACTAAAATTTGAAAGGCTAAAAAAAATTAAGAGGAAAACCCTTTTTTCTTTAAATAATAATGAAAAAGCTTTGTTTGGCAACACTTAAACTTTCTATTTTTATTTAATTTAAGCGTATTAAATGAGGTTTTAAATATTCTCCGAATTAACGAAAACTTATTTAAATAAAATATTTTTTTCACCAAAATAAGTTTAGTTTAGAAGAAGGGGTAATTTGTAAGTATATAGACAGTACTTGGGGGTAATGCGTAGACAGTTGTTCACAGGGGTAATGCGTAGACAGTTGATCACGGGGGTAATTTTTAGATAATAATTTGTGAGGTAATTTTTGAGACACTAGCGATATTAATGAACAAATATGTATTTATTTTAAGATATAATTTATAAGAAGGAAGTGTAAGACACTTTTAACTGAATAACTGTTACTAAAATGAAAAAGTTACTATTTATATTTGCAAATTGCAGAACTTATCTAAACGAAAATTGTGGAGCTTCTAAAAATTATCTTAGGGTTTTATGACGTTTGATCGTTGCTTGAGCGTAGAAAACTTTTACTCTTCACATTGACTAAACAATGTGGTTTATGCATGATATTGAATGATTTTATCATTTTGGTGACGAGGAACCCTCGAAAATAATATTGAAGATTATATTAGCTTGATGACAATGGTGAGGAGGGATTTGAAAAATGATAAACTAAAGTTAGAATAAATCTTTATATCGCTTGTATGATCATTAAAATGAAAAAATAATGCAACTTATTAGCAGCAATAGAGAGGTTCTCTGAAAAAAAATTTAATCAATTCCAACCATTTATTGGTTAGATATTTGGAAAGTTTAATTTTTGTCAACCAATTTCCCAAGCTACCCTAAATGAGTATTTTTTGAAAACTTAATCTAGCTTTCACATACAATTCCACAGTTAAAAAAACAAGAAAGAAATTATGCAATCAAATTAATGCCTTTAAGTAAAGCTCTCATTAAAAACTGCGTTATTTGTAAAATGGCGTACTTTATTGAGTTTATGCTCAACAAAATTAATCGAAATAGATGATATGTAATTTAGGGCAACTAAGAACCAAAAAATAACGGAATAATAAAAATTCCCTGGTTAATTTAGTCAGTAATTTAAAGTTAGTGGAGCACATACCATTGCCGAAAATGAACTCCGTTAAAACTTTCCTTCGTTGTAAAGTCTTTTTATTCAAATGTGTATAATTTAGAAACGGATTGCTTCAGACCCAAATAAGTTTTTCGGTTCCTTATAAATGTGTTTAATGATAGTTTCTTACCTACGGAAAGTGAAGGCAAAACTAGAAATAAAAAAAGGCGTGCAGTTTCCATCATAATGAAAACTACATATTTATTTAAAACTGATTTTTTTAGTCTGATTTTTATTGCGATATTTTTTACAATGCATTTCTAGACTTAGAATGGCCTAAATATTTTTCTAAAGCAACTATAACTTTATTTAACCAAAAAAAACTTAAAATTAAATGGATCATGTAGTTCTGTATGCGGAAAATTGATGACACTGGTAGATATGAATTTTCGAGCTAAAATAAAAATGTAAGCAATATTTCAATATCGTTTGATTGATTCTTATGATTAATGATCGTCTTTTCGACGATAAGTAACTTTTATTGCGATCTATACTTTATTATTTTAATTAAAAATTATTATGAAAAATAGTTAAGAAGTTTTAATACGTAATTAAGTATTTTATTTCTAAATTCCATATTAAAAATATACTGCAAATATAGGTTTAAAATTGAATTTAAGTATAATTTTAAATGCTAAATATTTTAAATATATACTCATAAATATACATTTAAGTTTACTAAAACATTAACATAATAATGTTACTAATTATATTATAACATTTCCTGTTCATTGTAGCTCGCATAGTTTGAAATTAAATTTTCCCCAGTTAAATTATATGAACGATCTTTACCAGGTAAGTTTGAGTTTTAATTTTAAAACAATGGCTATTAAAACATCACTTTTGGGCACTAAAAAGGGACTTTGGGTACTAAACTAGGATTAAAAGCATTAAAAAAAAATTCTAAAAAAGGTAATTACCGACAATATGTGTTTTTAGTTCAATAACGAAACGAATGGAATTCACAAATCAAATTCTATTTTGAACGCATATTTTAATTATAATTAGTCTGTGTCCGCTTTTGATATAATGTTATTGTTAAATTGTTACTTGCGCCGACTTGGTTGAGTAATACGAGTTAATTACTGTGAAAGAATGGAATCAATATTTGTTTCAGATATAAAGATAAAGTTATTTTGTTATTGTTTATCTCTGATCGATAACATATGAAAGGTCCAGTTGCAAAACTTACTCCGAAGCATAACTAATATATAGAATCCGGTCCGTTCATTGGCGACTTTTGATCATCCTAAATTCAAATGAATTCGTCAATGAACGAAACGGACCGGATATCTTTGATATACTTGGAAGAATGTGAGTTTTGTAACTAGATATTTCATATGTGATAATATATTAAGCCCGTAAAAAAAACTAACGGAGCAATCTCTTAAATAAATCAAAAATATTTACGAGATAAAGGATAATAAATAATAATTTACTTTAGAACAACAACTTCATTAGAGAGCAATTGAAGCCTTGTTGCATGATTGACCCTTGCGTGAATGGTAGAGAAAATTTCAATGTTACAAAATGAACGCGGTATATTGCCGTGGGCAGGTAAACTGCAGTATATAGACTTATGACTTGGACCATTGTTGAGAGCACTCAATAACTCTACCCCATAAGAAAGTATACTGGTTATTTCAGAGCAAAAAAAACCTAATATACTGATGTGGTTACTACTGTTAACCAGCTTACGGCAGCATAGTTCTTTGTATGCTTCTTATTTATAATAAAATCTCCAAAAATACAATTTGAAGAATATACGATTTGAATGAGATGTATTACATCAATTTGAATATTTTATGGTGATTCGTGTCTCACACATTTCAGAACTGACAAACTTATGATTATCATAAAACCTTTGCTAACCTTATAAATACTTACTTAATAAGTCATTTTAAAACGCATTTTCTGTATGCAATTTTTTGTATTTCAAATATACTGCAGTATATTTGAAATACAGGGTGGCGCAAATAAAAGTGGCCCCAGCGTAGAGATAGGAATGTTCTTGAAATGCTTGGCGAGAAAAACTACTGAAGCCGTCTGAAAGCCTTCAAGTCGAAATAAAAAAAATTATTCAAGCGTGCAACGGCTTCACTTGGCAACCCTGTTTTTGCATTTAGTGGTTGGATTGGATTAGCATCATATTAGAGCTACTCATGGACTATTGGCGAGTTCAGATCTTAGTGTGTATTATTTGAAGACGGCTCCTTATGCAAATTTTGTGTCTTGCAATCAATTTAAGATTGTTTTGTTTTGTAGTAACAAAAACAAAAAGGCCCGATTATCTAGGATTAATATAACGACCGAAATAATCACTATTGGAATTTTTTTTTGCACAGAGCTGTACAAACCTTCAGTTTATATTGCATTCCAACTAGCTTGTCAAACCATATCATAGTTGACATCAAATAATTCGCAAAGCGTTTGTTGTGGATTAATATTGAAGTGACCAATAGCTTCACTTAACAAACCTCTTTTTGCATTGGCTTTTGACTTGGCAACAATTCTATCGTATTCTTATCTTCATGACGGGACCACTTTTATTTGCGCCAACCTGTATATAACGGTTCTACGTGACGTTGTTAAAATTATGAATGGACATGGACAACCTTGAATGCTATAAAACAGAATAGAAATTTAAAAAAAGAACTTACTACGCAGTAAAGTAGACTTGATTAGTTTAGAAACTGTTTCAATACAATTTCGATGAAACACACTTACATGTGAAGGCCACCATTATTAATCATTTCTTAGGCCATTCGTAGGTGTTTCTTGTAAATGACATTGAGTTTATATGAATTGAGTCGTCACTTAAGTTTTCGAATTTCAAGTAGTAAAAAATTCACAATAAAATGTTTTGGATGGTTTCAGTGTTATATTTATGCGTTTATTAGTTAAATAAGTAAAATTAATTAAACTAAGTTTTATATTTTTTTTCATTCATATATATATATTATATATATATTATTTACTTATTCGTAACTTTAATGCTTCGAGTACCGCTTTCTGAAGCAGTGTTAAATTATTATTTTTCATCCATAGTAGAATCATACTGTTTTATAATCTTTCATTGTGGGTCAATGGCTTCTTAAGCAAATCTTGTAAAATAAGTGTTACAATTATACTTAAACGCATTAGGGCAGGTTTTAACGCTATTAATGTGAACACACATTTTTCAAGTGCATATCCTATTTTTAGACGATAATTATACGATGACCGGGTTTTAAAGGGGAAAAAAAGTCCCGCAAGTATTTCTAAAGAATTTTTAACTTTTCATTTAAATATTTCGAAAAAAAGTATTATGTAAAGTAGTAATATACGTAGTTTGTAATCCTTTACATTTGTTAAGATGTACTTAAGGATTAATAAGAAGTTAAAGATTTTGTTAAATAAAATTAAATAAATGGTAAAAAATAAGGACATTTGTTCAGTCAATCGCAGCTCAAAATATAAAATATTCATCGAATGATAATGTAACTATTATTTTATTATAAGGAAGTAAAATAATACAGGAAATTGTTGTTTGATAGAAATATTTTTTTAAAAGAATTTGCTTCGTGTTTCAGACCCCTTAACAAAAAATAAGCATTTAAAAAACTTTCAATCAGAAGTGTTTATCCTAATTTTAATTTGTTTTGAAATATATTTGTTACTTTAAAATTCGACAATCCTCTGTTAAACAAAAGAAAACATAAACAACTCATTAAAAGAGCCATTATAAAACTCTACTATTCACCATAACAAATTGCGACAGTTCTGAAACGTGACGGAGAAAATGAGAAAATGTCAAAGAAGCTATTAAGGAACCAAAACAACGGCGATTGTTTGAAGAAAATAACGTGTTTACGACATCAAAACAATGACTTAAATGGATCATTATGTAAAAACAACTTGTTGCTCTTAAGTATACATTTGTTTACATAAATTAGCTTAGCATAAATAAATTAGTTCATTTAGGAAGGATTTAGATTAGTTTTTAAACATGCTTCTATTGGTTAAAAATATTGTTTTAACGTTTTTTTCTGTTCAATATTTATAAGGAAATCATGCGTTGCTTTATAAATATGTAGTTTTTTACTTATACATATTTGCTAAAGTTTTCTTAATTTTCTTATTAAAAAAACTAGTAGTATGTATTTTAAAATTTAGTTCTCTGTGAAAATAAAACATCTAAAGTGGTTATCTAGCAATGCTTAATTTATTTTGTCTTAAATGAAAACATTTAATAATGAAAACTATGATTAAGAACAAAGCATTTCTACCTACATACAATTAATACCAAAACACAAAAACTTTTATAAAATTTCAGTATTTCAGTTAATTCTATGCATACTTAAACGTAAAACACTAATTTTTCAGATGACATAACTGTTTTGGTTAGTAAAATGTTTTATTTAAAATCTAGTATTCAATCAAAAGGAGACTTTTAAATATATTTTTATATAATATTAATTTTATTAGTTTAAATATGCATAATTCTACTCATAATATATAATACTCTACTCTATCTATCAAATATAAAATACTAGTTTGTTTAATTACCTAGCTAATTCATTAGTTAAAAAAATATAAAACTCCAATAAAAAAGGAGCCTCGACTTTATTTTTACCTCTTAGCTTGAAGGGAAATATCTCCAAATTTTTTTTTTATTTTCATATATTCTAATTAAAGTTTGCATCTTGCCACAAAAGCAAATGTTTATAATAATAAAAATAAGATAAATTCAAATATTAGAATTTCATATGCATGCATTGAGATCGACTGTAGTTTTTTTTATGATCTGCTTCTAAGTTGAAATAAATTGATATCTAATCCACCTGTCTCTAAGGAAGAGATATAAACACAACTATGCTATAAAAATCCCTTGCGACCATAGTTCTTACCTTTAATGTTCATCTCCGAACAGTCATACTTCTCCACACAGCTCAAAATACACTGCTTCAACTCAGTGGCACAGTCCGAACATCCAGATGACCTTTGACCTGGCAGGACCCTCCTCCTAGGTCCAAACGGAAAAGGCTTGCTCTGGGACATGACCTCCCCAACCACCAAACTGACCAACAACAAGACCAACCACATGTCCAACGATCGAATAACCATCATGAGACAGGTCCGAACATCGTGTGGATACAAAATGCACAAACCTGCGAAAAGGTGAAAGCTGGACTTAAATACTCTACTCCTCGGTTTTAACCCAGTTCCTTGTTGGTCGAATAAGAGTAAGAGTTAGAAAATGAATCGCTGGTGGGTTAAATACAGTCCCACTATGGGATATTTTATGTTGTATTATAGTGGTTTGATTGATCTTTTTTTGTACTAAGCGTTTTTATTTTTCATTTAAATTACGCATTTTGTATGAGTATATCTCATATGCTGCTATTTTGTTATTATTATGAACTTATGAACATAATTCGACATTATTTGTACTTTTATTGTATTTAAGTTTATAATAAATATTTTACTCGTTAAATTTTTTAAAAACTAGTATCGATTTGGTAAAGTCTGTTAAATGAAGTGACTGTGGTAAATTTGAACTTCTAAAAATCCGTTATCAAACGTAGAATTTATTCTACGTTCTATTAGCCACAGAAATATAAAAAATAATTTAGTTAAATGATGTTTGTAATGAAATTAAAAAGCACAGACACTGAAAAATAAAAGACAATTTAGTCGCCAATCCTCAAAATTTCTATGCTTCCAAATACATTCATTTAATAGTATATGCTCCATTTCAAAAATGTTTTAGCACACAGTATATTTTAAATTTTAAAGTATTAGATTTTCGTTTATAGCAAGACATTTTGAAATGCAAAATCAAGTTATTAAATTTATCTAAGATATTATAAATGTATGTATATGCAACTCTAACTAAACTATTTTACATCCAACGACACGAATGGTCAACTTATTGCAATTCATCAGTTATTCTCCATTTTTCAGAGTGTAAATAAGGTAAATATTGTTGCCAGTATTTTTAAAAGTATTTCAAGGCTATTCTTCTTGCGTATAAGTATTAAATATCTTTTTTGCAAGATATAGTCATTTTCAAATTTTAAAATTCATTAGTCCACAGTAACAAGTCAAAATTTATATGCACTCATGTCCAAAATTATCTTTACACGATTTTTTTTTCTAAATTTTTGACATTGCTTGACAACTACTTTGAAATATGAAATTGGCTTTTGAAGACTTGTAACACGCCAAAACATTTCGAGTAAAAAAATGTCACTTTTTATTAGGCAATACACAGAATAAGACCAAGGTAAAAACACGTTTTTGACCAATCTGATCTTAAAAATCTATAAATCGATTAGTCCTTTCAGCTAAATTTTGCAAAAGAATAACTAACGTTTATCTAGAATATTTTAGGAAATATAAACATTTAGGAAAACCAAAAATCCATACTTGTGGTTAACATATTCATCAAATATATAAAACCAAACACGAGGTTTGGATATTTGACAAATTTTATGAAATATATTTCATAAATATAATAGTTGCAATGTAAAAAATTATTTTAAAAATTAGTTATGAGTATTAGTATGAGTTATTAGTACTTGCTTATTTTCTGAGTATGAGGCAGACATTTCTTATTTTTACATGATTATAATTGTAATTAAAATATTCTAGTTATGTGTAAGCCGTTTCACATTCATTTGTTTAAAGTTTACAGCCAGTCGTTAGCGAGTTGTCGGAGGGAAAAAAAAGGGAGGCACTTTCAAAGTGAGAAACCCTACCACAAAATTTACAGTGATCCTTCCCTATAATGACTCGCTAAAATAGCTGCACATACTTTACATATTTATCAATTTGGGAACACCGCTTATACATAAGTTGAATAACATTATTTGAAATAAAATCATATGAAACTTGAGAAATGTTTGATACACGTTCAGAAAATAAGCAGTCAATAATCATAACTCCTTTTAAATAAACTTTTTAATTGATGTATAAGCCTTTCCGACCGAGCTAGCACGATCGTGCGGGTATAAAAGAGAATGTTCAAGTTCTTCAAAAATATTGATACCGAAGCAGCTGACTTGTACCATTCGTTATTTGTATAAAAAGTGACTTTGTTTTTAAGGAGTTGCTGGCATTGATGCTGTTTAGGGTATTTTTTCGATAAAACTCTAAAATTTAGTCTCATAAACTTAAATCAGCGCCATCTGATAGCCGGTCTTAAAGGGTTATGGAATAATATATTTTATATGTAATATGTGTGTGGAAAAAGTTGAATTTGTTTTTATAGATAAATATTTTATGAGCATATTAACCGTAATAACGGATTTTTAGTTTCTTTAAATGTTTATATTTCCTAAAATATTCTATATAAATGTAAGTTCCAACGCAAAACTTTAGAGTGATGCTTAGATAAATACTTCCTTAAAAGGGCTAATCGTTTTAGGATCGGAATGGTCTACAACTTGTTTTTTACATAATAAAATAATTTTTATCATTTCAAGTTTTGCATATTTTATCGTTTTATTTCCTTGAAATTCTTCTCGAAAGAGAGTATTATAAGTTGTGTGTATGTGTGTGTATAATCACAAAACATTTCACACAATCACAATTTTTTAATCCAACTTATTTTACAACAAAAATATGTTTAATATGAATTATGCACTGCCTAATTGAAATCGAAACATTATTTATGTGCGAAATTATGGGTTGTAGTGCGTTTTACAAGTCTTCAAAAGCAAACTTCACATTTCTTATTAGTTTTCACGAAATGTAAAAAAAAATCAGAAAAAGTTCAGGTAAAGATAATTTTGAACATGAGTGTATTTTTGTAATTCCTAAGAAATTACTTTCTTTTAAAGTATACGATAAAACTATAACAATTCATACAAAAGATATTTTTGTTGTAAATAAGTTTTATTAAAAAACTTAATGAAAGTACGATTGGACAAATTATGAAACGTTTTTTCAAGAAGAATTTCAAGGAGATGACGAGAAAACATGCGAAACTTGAAAAGGTAAATATTATGTTACCTTGCATGTTTTATCGGGATGGTATACTGGAAATGCTCAACGATATCAAGGGAATAAAATTCCTTGATAGGTTAAAACAAATAATTTTAAAATATATTCGACTTCATTATGTTAATTTATTCCAAAAGTTATGTAAACTGAAAAAAAAGAATGAAAATGTGATCAAAAGTAACAAAATATTCTTTAGCCTTTTCAGTCCCAATGACAATTTGGCATCATCATTTTAGAAATTTTTTTCTGATTGTCTATAGCCATTTATGATATCAAAAGGCACATCATTCGATTCTTCAAACTTTTTTCGATTAGAAAATATTTTTTATTAATCCCAATAGATGTCATCCCTATAATTTTTTTTAATTATGATAAGAAACATGATGATGCCAAATGGCATCACTGGGACTGAAAGGGTTAGAGAAGAATTTCAATATCTGATTACAAGAAAAGATTTAATTGGTACAAATAAGCTTTTGATGTGTTAATGCAAATAGTGGGATTGCATCGAAGACATCTTTAGTTAAAGTGTTTTAGTGGCCTTCATACTTATTCACCCGAGGGATCATTTTAAACACTCATTTGGCCTCAACGAGTCTTCAAGTCAAACGCATTCAGAATGCGGAAAGTTATTTGGCATTTTGACTCACAAAAGAAATGCTCGAAGAATGCGTATCTTGGATGGTGTGATGACCATCGCGTGAGTATCTCGGGAGCATCAAAAAATGCTCGGAATACAATCGCGGGATGTTAAAAGAATGGGTGGGGTCATGTTTGTTTTTACAGCAGTTTGATATTAAAATTGGATTTAATTATAAAAGTGAATTTTTTATAGGGTGTAATTTTATTATTTCATGGCTAGATGGATTTGAAGTAATTTTTTTTCTTTTTTTTCTGAGTATTTTTTAAATCAGAAGTTTATTTTCAGTATTTTTATTTACTTCATTTTCATTTCTTTTCAAAATTCGTTATTTAATGTAAATTATATTTTTAAACCTTTTTTTTCTTTTCAAATGACATGTTTTATTTATTTTTTAAAACTAAAATATCAATTAAAAATTGTATGTTAATTAAACTAAAAACGTACATACTCAACTAAATATTTTTATCATTCAAAGGGTAAAATTTTTAATTATAATAAATATTTAATTTAATAAATATTTTACTTTACAAAGAGCTAACCTCACTGTATATTCGTTGATTTTCGTTTCCTCTAGAAAGAGTGCGATTATTTATAAATAACTATGTTTGATAACTAAGTTTGTTGTTTAGTACTAATTAGTAGTAATTAAGATTCTAGAATTAAATTTTATAGTCTGAGTATTGACAAGAAACAGCAAAGAGTTGTATTTTGTAATAACATAAAAATAACTATGAAAACATTTAATAATATTTTATTTCATAAAAGAAAAGTATTTATGTTTTAGTTTAAATAAAATTAACTTTATTTAATAAATAAGTTATAGGAAACACAAATTTAAATTTTTTTTTATGTTTAATAAGACTCGATATTTCTTTATTATGAAATGATGTCCAATAACACGTAAAGCATGAGTCTATTCAATGAGCATGATTGAATTCCATTCCATTGTAAGACACTGCATCACTTATGTATAAATTTTACATATATAAAAATCATACCCTATATACAACAATAAATGCTGAATAATAATGTGAGTTTAAAATGTGTGAGTACGATATTTTAATACAAAGAACGATTTAGTACGACATTTTAGTATCTTCAAAATTTTTAAATCGCAATTACTTATTCGAATAAAACACAAAGTTATACAAATATCTGTTACAGTTTATTATTCTCATTTAATGAAATATTGGATAACGACAAACAGAATTTCCTTGTAAATAGCAGCACTTCTGATTGTCTGGGCAGTGTTCATCTTGACGACAATATTGAAGTTGCCCTTGCGTTGGTTGTTGGGGTGGACATGTGCCCGGGCGACCTGTCAAAATACATCAAAACACAAATCCGTAAAATAAGTGAATAAGTAAATATATTATTTTTATTACAGCAGCTTAGTGGCTGAGAGGTATTACGTGCCCGCCTAATAAGCCCAAGTTTGCGGATTCGAGCTCCGGCTGAGTAGTGGGATTTTCTCGATGGGAAAATCTTGGGCATGCATGTCATATGATTATGTGGCATGTAAAAGATCCCTTGAGTACCCATTTGGCTTAGGTTCCCACAGCAAAATTAAATCTAGGCATACTTTAACATCCACAGAGAGCTCAGATTCATTGTAATCTGAGCGTCAAAATTGGTAGCGAGAGTCGCCTATATGGTGCCACCAAGAAATGGCTCTCAGTTCTGGATAATATGCCGAGTCTGCAAAGGCTTAGCCGCCAATAATTGAAAAAAAGTCAATATATTATACGGTCAAACTAAGTCACAACGATCTCATTTACAACGACAACTCGTTTCGGTCCCTTGAATTGCCCATAGGCTTTTTAGTTATGACATCTTGCTTATAACGACAATTTTTAGGTAACTCTTCGGTTATAACGCTAAGAATATACGTTTATATGATAAACAAAATGCCTTTTTAAGGAATTTTTTTATTTTTGTTTTCAGTATTTCAATTTTATTTTAGTCGCCACATGATGCAAAAAGTCGCCAAAATTTAAGTTTATTTCCAGCCTTTCTTTGCAAAACTGTATAAAAGATTTTTTTTATTCAAAACTCACATGAAATTGAGTGTTAATTAGTACATGATTTGATACATAAGTTTACAAGCCGTGCTTTTTTGCCACTTTTTAATGCCTAAAAAGACAGATAAAGAATTTTTTTTTTGCCCAACCAAAACTTTTTTAAAATTTTGTTTAAATAAAGGCAATTTTGGGGAGTTAGCATTCACCCATATAAGTAACAACATTTAGAACCAAATATTTTTAAATTTATGGGCAGTGAACATAGGTACAAGGTGGCCTTAGGTACGAGTATCGCAAGAAGTAAAGTGTAGTGTTTTCATTCCCTTCTACTAAATCCCTGAATCTGAAATCCGGTGAAAACTTGTCGGTTTCTTATGTAAAAAAACCTAGGAAATGTATTAAAAGAAACTTTAATTAGTACTTTCCACTGATATGTTCAATACATAGATTGTATTTAATTTGACGTGATTTTTAAAAAAACATAAATTTTAATGAAAGACTTAATGCACGACATTACTACTACAGCATATGTTTATTTTGAAATATAAACAAGTATGACATTGTGGTGTAAACATACTTTTTATGATTTTAAGATAATGGATATATAAATGGTATACATCACTAAATTAAATTTTTAAGGGCAAAATGCAAAAACATACCAAAACATTTTTAAGTAAAAAAATAACAATTAAAATGCGTAACGTTTATTTTTTCACAAATAGGATATGGTTAACTAGAAATATTTTGAAATTGTACTGCTACAATCGACAAATAATTATAGAATAAAAAGTGAAGGCCTTTGTTGAGTTAAATATTCCACAAATGCAAGTTATTCTTTAATTGAAATTTCACTTTTAGAACCACGATCCGGTTTAAAACGACATTCTATTCTAGTCTGAAGGTCGCATTTGCTAAACTATTCATTTGTAAATGAAAACAATTGCATTTTGTAACGTTAAAGACAGCGTTTATAGTAGTTGTTTTTATTTTGTTGCAGGATCTCTATTAGAATGGTAACCCAATAATTTACCGACTATTAGTATGTAATTTTCTTTGATATCTGAAGTAGTTTATTAAAATAGATTTAATGGTATTTTATACAAACGGATTTTAGTTTTAAAGTTAATCAGTAAATAGGAATTTCATTGAACGTCCTGTTAAAAAACTCCCCGCTCTTACGTGGCAAAAAAAAAAGATTCTTCGTAAACGAATGCTGTAACACGGTCCCCAAAATATAAATTTTTTACAATAATTTGCAAATTAATTAATGATAAAATACTAAATTTAGTATTTATGTTTAGTTTGACACTATAAATATATTAATGCTAAAAAATGGAGGATTCATGATTTAAAAAAATACAAAATATTTTTAAAAAATACTATATATTTTGGAATGAAAAAATTTTAGGAATTAAACATGGAACACATAGTAAAAGAAATATTAAATAAAAAAGAAATTCATCTCCCATGTCTTTCATTTTTGGAGATATTATAAAAAGTTTGTGACATATTTTTTTGAACATTACAAACATTCAAATTTGAGTGCTTACAAAGCCACAAATTTTGCATGAAAGTTAACGAAAATTGATATTTGGTGTATTTTGACAGTGTTAAATTTTTTTATGTCCAAAAAATTGGATGTTGCCTTTGAAATTTTTTAGTGTTGGTTGCTCATTTTAATATGTAAACAAACCCTAATGCAAATTTTGATACTGAAAATCAACTGAACACTTTTGCCATGAAGAAAAAACGTCTCTCTCGAAAAACTACAGTAGCAGTCGAGAAACAAGGGATGGATTGTTATCTTATCCTACATTCACTCTTTCTTTAACTTAAATATAATTAAAACGTTCATATTATTAAGATGCCTTTTGCATTATAACTTTTACTGACCTTCAAAAAATAGAAGAATTGTGTAATGAAGTAACGTAGTAATTCAGTGACGCACCTGATGCAGCGAGTTTGTTTAAAAACAAAATAATAAACTTGTCATATGAATCAAGTTTCATATGCAGAGTCTTCAACAAATAAGTACCGCATTTTCAAATTTTGAATATCTTAAAACAAACATAGATAGAGGGATGAGACAAACTGCGTTTTTATCTTGAAACATTGGAATTTTTTGTGGTTCAGATTTATAACTTTGACGTGGAGTACTACTTATTTATCGAACAAGATCCTTACGCATATTATGTAAAACTCACCAAACTGCGTCACTATAGTCTGTCCTCCCTTGTTATTTCCTGGATACACCCCTGGCCTCTGAAACCAACCACCAGTCCTATCAGAACATCCAGAATATCCTGCATAGGTACACGTTCCCACGGCTGAAAAGCTGGATATTTGACAACATTGCCCAGTGCTACACTGCCTACTGTCATAGCATCCGGTTCTGTAGGATCCTTTGGTATTCCCTGATGGAAAATTCCAGGCGTTACCGAAGAAACCACTGTTTGTATTGAATCCATAAGGTTGACTGCCGTCATAGTAGCGGTAGTTATCCCTCCATCGGCCGCTTCCGGTGTTGTAATCTGGTTGGTAGTTGCTGCCAATACTGGGATTTCTATTCCACATCAAGCTGTTTACCTGGTGTAAATGTTAGATAAAAAGTTTTGTAATGTTATATAGAAATTAATAAACAAAAAAATAGTTTAAATTATGGCTTTTCAATATTAATAGTTGTAGTATTTCTACCTTTAAAAAAAGTGCTGTATATATTTTTTCAAACTACCTTTTAACGTTTGCACTTTTTTTAAAGAGGAGCGTAATTATCATCTGAATCGAAAAATGTTTAACTTTATTCTGTGATTACCAATAAAAAAAACTAAATTCAAACCAAAATACAACTCCGTATTTTTTGAAGATTTGTTTGAAGTCGTGGGGTCACATTCTCATTATCAAAGTAAAAATAATCATAACTTCGCAACTAAAAAACGCAAAACGTGTAACATTCTTCATGCGATTTTACTTGGTGAGCAATAGTAAATACTTGGTGAGCAATTTCAAAGCTTTACGCCCAGTAGTTACGGAGCCTTTGTGGGTCAGAAATACATATAAACAAACTTTGTGTTTTGTAGTTTTGATATGAAATATGTATTAACATCAGCCTTACAAGTTGTAATAAGGTTGGTTGGATTTTTTTTGCTTTAAGAAAAGTGTAGTTAAATCTCTATGATTCTGGTACCAATAAACTAAAAGTGAAACTAAGCACGTTTTGAATGAATCATAACTTTTATGATATTCTTTTTTACTTCACGATTCCCTTTATATCAATGATTAATTCTCTATAATAATTATTATAATTTTTAACTAATTTCCTATAGCCTTCCTTTCTACCAGTTAGTAAATAAATCACTGTAGTTTTTTCATAAATTCTTTTTAAGTGCATGAAATTAATATTTTGTTTAAATAAATCAAAGATTGCTGATATTTTAAATCATTTACAAAGTTTGTTGTTGTCTAGATTATATTGGACTTTATTTTTGAATTTTTTAGAATAAAATGCAGCATTCAGTGATGTTTTGTCGAAAATGTACAATTAAGCAGGTGGAATTTTTCTTCAATTTTAAAAAGATATGTTCATCAATTACAATATTGAAATAAATCATTATTATTAAGAGAGGAAGACATAAAAAAATAATTGAGTTCCTAATTTGACTGACCCTTTTGGCGATCTCCATTTTCTCATCACTTCATCTATTCAACCAAATTCACCAAAATAGACAAATGAATTAAATGTGTTGCTTTTATGTTTTATTATAGGGTTGGTTGTTTGGAAGTAATCACGCTAAGCGTTGTTTGGAAGTACTCGCGCTTAATTTATAATGGGCCTTTTGGCAATCTCCTTTTTTAAAAAATGTTTGTGTTGCCAAGTTAAAAATAGTTCCTAATGATGGACTTGTGTTTTATATCCTCATATTGGAGATTTAGATTTGAACTTAAATCCAATCCATATCGATATTCTTGTTAAATGTATCGCCAAGCTACAAAATTCAGCAAATGAGATAAATAGTTTATTTTTATGCTGTTTCGGAAGTCATCGTGCTATGGAGCGGTTATTCGGCGATTTGATGGAGCGGGTCATTTGCGGCGATCTAAAATTTCTCACCAAATATGCTATCAAGCTCAAAACAATATACGCCAAATGTTCAAAATGTGTTTTCTTTTGCCTTATATAAATAACTTTTAGTTTGAACTTGTGCATATATCAATTTCCCCGCTCAATATTTAGACAAACTCACACAAACTCGCGAAATGAGCGAAAAGTGTTTTTTTAATGATTTTTATTCAGGTTGTTGTTTGGATGACACAATCACTCTATAGAGCTATTATTATGAGCCTTTTGTGTCTATCTTCATTTTATGGCTAAATTTGTCATCAATCTAGCCAAATTCCAATATGCGAATTTGTTTTTTACCACATAATTGATATTCTGATTTTAAATTTCATTATGATACAATTATGGTTTAACTGGCATTTACGAGGAAAATTTCGAGATCAGTAAGTTCATTTTGAGGACATTTTTTTTATTAGAGTGAGCATTTATATAGTGTATTTTGGAATTATAAGTTAATATAAGTAACGGGATATATAACATTTTACAAGGGATGGGAACACTAACAGGTGGATGAGAACAATACAAGTTTATTACCTTATAGCAGATTAAATGGTACGTATACTTGGAGCAATTTGATATATTTTTAGTCCGTGTAAAAAGTATTTATTTGCTAATAGTTAATATGCATAAAAGTATTATTTTTTAAGCGTGCAGAATATACTGTGTAAAGGACATATAATACTGTGTAAAGGACAAGTATACTTTTATACTGTTTGAGGACAGGTGTCAATATATTTTTTAAAAAAATAATAACTAAATGCCCTCGGTTGTCAGTTGATGTCTACCCACCGAAACTGAGTTTTCCAAAAGACAATGTAAGATAGGGAAGTGTGTTTTGAGAAATATCTGCCTTTAAAAAACCTTAATTGCAAAAGCTGACAGACAATTACCAGAAGAATAAAAAAAAAAGGACATCACTTTTATCGATGCATGGAATTTTACTTGAATAGAGTGAAGGACACTAATGGAAGGACATAAAATACTAAAAACAGAACATATATTATTTCCAACTAGATTATGAAAAGTTTGTTACAGTTTCTAAATTTTTAACGATTGCAAATAAAATTTCATAGTCGAAGTGATATATCTGTTCTGTACCATTGTTGAATTTACTATTTCCTCTGTAGAAGTTAAAAAAAATAAACATGTGTCCAAAAATTAGCCAGCCAATTGGGGTTAATTATTGAATATCAAAATATTAGCAAAGTTTCTGTAAAAGAACAAATATTTTTCAATTTTTTTTTTTTAGAAATATAAATATTAAAAAAATATATAACAATTCATTCTTGTGGCAAATATACTCATTAAATCTTTATTTAGTTATAAAAGCAAACAAAACTCTTGCGACATTTAACAGACTATATGAATTATATAATGCAAAAAAAATTCTGTTTTAAAAAGAAGTTTATGAGTATTAGTATGAGGTATTGGTAATTGCTCTTTTTCTTGGGCATGTGCAAGACATTTCTCAAATTTTATTTACAAAATTTTATTGCAAATGATTTTGCTCAGCTTATATAAAAGCCGCGATCTCAAATTCATAAATTTGCAGAGTATGCAGCCATTTTAGCGAGTCGCTTTACGGTAAAAAAAAAGTTTGTTCGCAAAATGCAAAATGAATAGATTTTTAAATTAATAGATAATTGAATAGTAAGATTACCAAATATAAATCTTTAAAAATAATTTTTTGATGTATTTATAGTTACGAAAAGTCAACAAATGAAAAATTGTTTTGAGGCGATACATTGGAATTCAAACTACACGATTTATTATTTTATAACACAATTTTTTTTTCATTTTTTTGAGTTTTATAAAAGGTTTTCTTTTATTTTAGCTGATTAAAAAATACAAAATAATTTTAAAATTAGTTTTTGACTTTAGTTTCTAAAATACTGTGTTTTTAAATATTTGAAAGAGTACAACTTTCTTGTGCCACTATGCGCCAAAGTCTTATTAAAATTAACTAGTTTTCCAAATCGTATATGAAAGATAAATTTAAATTTCAGCTGCGAACACATACGAACACCATAATTACAAACAGAAGTGTCAAAATCTAGCTGTTCAAAAATCGTCGAAAAGCACAGCGTTGCTGCGCGTTGCTCCACGGCAGCTGTTAATCTAGAAACAAAGTAACAAAACCGACAGGTGTTTCGACACTTCACTTACAAATAGTTACTCTTGGGAAGGAGGGGGGAGGGGGGGGATGAGTCCAAAATTCATTCTTGTAAACAGTTCCTATACAAAATATACTTTTCGCCAAAGGTGACCAAACAATTTCACACCTCTTTCGCCAGACGTTCGATAAAGTTTCATCGGAAAGGACGAAATGGCGAGTTTTAAATGTTGTTATAGTGAATTAGTAGAAATTGTTTTGAAGAGCCAATTTGATATCGAAAAAAGCATCGACGCTTTGAAAGTATCTTACCCATTGATAACCCCAGCTCAACGAGAAGGAATAAAAAGGTATTTATCAAAAACTTTTGTACCCCATTTTCGTAAAAGGTGGCTTGATTGTAGTCGCAACAAAAAAGTGTTTTATAATAAGTATAAGAAGTGGCTTGGTAACACTTATTCTGTAGAACTCGTAGAGTCAAGTAATTCTGCATCGGGTGCTTACAGCACATATTATATGGAAATAGTAGAGCCATCTTTTTCCGCACAGGCTAGCTCTAGCACACTAGATCAACAAGAACCATATACTTCCACGCAAGCTGGTCGACCTGAAAAGCCTTTTAACGAATGTTCTGATCGAACAAAGCGTCGGAAAATTGGACAAATTCTTGATAGTGTATAGAAAGAACTATTAACTGCTGCATCAAAGAAATACCAAAATGATACTGACTTTTACATTGCTGAAAAAGCTCTTGCTATACTAATAGATGCCTCCTTATCCAAACATGATTATAACGTTCTAAGACAATCATCAAAGGAACGAGGAAGCAACATTTTCCCGTCCTACGATCAAGTTTTAGAGCAGAAGAAGCTATGCTACCCAACTGAAATTGAAATATCAGAAAGTCATGCGACAGTTAATATCCAAACGTTGCTGGACCACACAATAAAACGAATTTTCCTCATAAAATTCGAAGTCGAACCAACAGTGTACTAATTTAAACTATTTTGCAAGTGGGGGTGTGATGGGTCTGCTGGTCACAGCCAATATAAGCAGATGTTTGAAAATGAAAAAGAGACCGACGCCAATCTTTTTATGACGACCCTGGTTCCATTGCGTTTAACAACAGATGAATATACTCTTTTTTGCGAAAATCCAAGACCATCATCCACACAGTTTTTCAGACCAATTAGATTTTTTTTGCAAAAGAAATTCTAGATTTAGTTCGACAAGAAGTTGGTAAAACGCATGAAGATATCGAAAAATTGAACGAAACAATACTTACCTACAATAACAAAACAATACACGTAAAACATTATTTAGTGCAATCCATGATCGATGGAAAAGTTACCCAATATTTGACCAATACGCCACCAATGGCAGTATGCCCAATATGCAAAGCTAAGCCTTCAGAAATGAACAATCTACAACTTTTGGATACGAAAATCATTTATGAGGAATCAATTAAACTTGGTCTCTCGCCACTTCATGCTCGTATAAAATTTATGGAGTGTATACTTCACATTGCCTACAACATGAGTTTTTAAAAGTGGAAGACTACGCAAGAAACCAAAGAAATAAAACTAAATGCAAAAAAGCAAATCCAAGAAAAATTTAGGATTAAATTTTTATAAAATTAGGATTAATTTTTTTTATATTTTTTTTAAGAAAGGTTTTAGAATTAAATGTCGATGTGGTCCAACAAGGAATGGGCACTTCCAACGATGGTAATACATCTCGAAGATTTTTTAAGGATCCTACTATTACTTCGGTAATTACCAAAGTTGATAGAAATCTAATTCATAGATTTAAAATTATCCTGGATACAATCATAGTAGTGCTGAAATTTATCCTCTAAAATTTCAAAACTACTGTAGAGAAACCGCAATTTTATATGTTTATTTATACCATTGGTACTAAATGCCAAACACTGTTCATAAGGTATTGTTTCATGGGGGGAAGTGATTTCATCATATATGTTACCCATAGGAAGTTTGACCGAAGAAGCCCAAGAAGCCAGAAACAAAGACTTTCGGTGGTACAGATGAGAACACTCGAGAAAAAGTTCTAGGAAAAATACAAATGAAGATGTGTTTAACTTCCTTACTATTTCATCGGACCCTTACATTAATACTTTTCGCTCAAAGCCTAAAACAAACAACAAATTAGAGCTACACGAAGACTCAAAGAAACTATTATATTAATATTGTAATCTTAAAGGATGTTAAACAAATTTATTATCTGTTTTCAAAGCAAAAATGTTTAGTGCTTCAAAACAATTTTAAGACTAAAATCCTTTTTATGAATATGTTCTATCAAAGTGACTTTTATTTAGTTCCTAAAATACATGTATTTTTTGTATTTCTGATTTAATAATATACTTTTAAATCTAATATAAGTATATAGTACTTTTGAATCAAATACAATATTATTAATAAATATTTTATTTCCTAAACCGTATTAAAATTAAACGAAAATTCATTTAAAATTCATTAAAAAGTATTAAGATGAATATTAATACCATATTTGGCCTTAACATCTTCAATAATAAAATGCTGTTAATTAATATGGTCTTAAAAAACTGTTGACGGTTAATTTGAAAGTATATGTTCTGTGTATTCATATTTTTGTACGATATTTTGATATTAAATTTGGTATTATTCCACAAACTTAAAAGTTTAATATTATATAATTATTCCACAAATTTTAACGTTGAATATTTTATAATTATTCCACAAACTTCAATGTTCAATATTATATAATTCATGCGTTCAAAAATTAGTTAAAAAATATTCACATTAAAAAAACTTTGTTTTCAATTAATTTTATAAGTTAAATTGAGAGCAGAAAATATTGAAAATAGTGTAAAGTTTTTTAGCTCAAAGTTTCATTTTTTAAAAGATTTTGTTAATGTTTTGGCTTTTTGTGACTACTTGACGTACGATTACGTATTACCATGACCTAAACATATGCATATGCACTTGCACAATACATGTTGATTAAAGCGTTAGTCTTTATACGCAATTTTCACATTACATCTTCACATACTATTTTTTTGCATTAACTGTAACTTAAAATTCATAGGTTTTACAAACTTGATTGTGTCCTATATCAACTCAGATGGGTCAAAAACCTACAAAACCGAATTTGTATGCATTTTTTTCAAACAACAAAAAAATAAACGAATTTTGACCGTTTTTCAGCCTTTTCCGACCACCAGCGTTGTACATGAGCGTTGTACGTTTGTATGATTGCTCACTTTGTGATAGACCCGTTCTATTTTTTATTTTCTCTCTAAACTCTAATTGCCGGATATTACGTACACTTTTCAGTAAATGTTAAAAGAATATCATATTAAAGAAAATGATGTTTGGTTCACTGCAAAATTTTTGCATTCTTTTGTAAAAAAAAGAAACGTTGAATAAATTTTTTATTTTAATTTTATATCAATTGAAGTTAATTTATTTAAATTTTAAATAAATGAACTTATGAATTGTGTTTAAAATAGATTCGTTTTAAGATTTAAAAATTTTACTTATCATAAAATGTAAGTTTTGAAAGCAATAATAGATTATTTAAGGGTAATTCGGATAAAAACTTGAATTTATGTTCACTTGAAATATTTTCATACAACATCAAAATGGTACAAACCTGATTACAAATAGTGACGATGAGTAATCCTAAAAAGACATGTGACGAAGACATCATGATATACATTTAAAAAACTAACATTTCTATCACAGAACACTTTCCTTTTATATTTTCAGTATAAGTAAGTTACAAAGGCAAAAAAATGATGTTTAAACAAAGGGAGGTACATTCTAGAGGTGTTTCCGCGGATGTTTGACGATCTCCAAGGCTGCCTTTGTCAAAGGTAGGGTCTTTTTAACAGGTGTTGTCACTTTGTACTATTCCCGGGAGATATTACTAAAGCAAATTGTTAAACAAAATGTTACCTAGAAATCCAGTTGTACCTTCCATGGCATAGAAATTATTGTGTAATGTGGGTTTCTTTTGGTAGAATAAAAAGATAGTGTAAATATGCATTTTTTTCATTTGCATAATATTTGAAGGTGATTATGAAGTGCTACTTCTTCGAAAATTTAATGTGTTTTTAAGTGGGTATGAATTTGTGATGAATCCATTAAAGTGAATATTTATGTACTTGAATACTACTTAGATATTTATGTATGTTAAATTTTCTAATGGCTGGAATAAATATAGGGGGGAATATTATAATAGTGTATAGGGACATAAATCTAAGTAAACAAATGGGCGCTTTGTTGTAAAAATTACAATAGTTAAATTTGCCAATTTAGTTACCTTTATTTAGTAAACTTTATGCTTGATAACTGACACTATTATATTTTTTATTAGTAAAGGAAACTTTAAAAGGAATAAGGTAAACAACTCAATTATTTCTTAGAAACTAAGATTATTTTTTTAAGCTGTATATACAATTCTTTTATCTTTGTTAAAAATCAAAATTTTCTAAATCAAATATGTTTTATGTATGCACTTATAATTGATGCTGTAAATACCTCACACATATATGTTATTTTGCTATTTTGTTCTACAGGGTGACTATTTTAAAAGAGAGGGGTGGGGGGGGGGGAGAGTTTCAAAACGAATAACGGATTGCTATTTGAAAACTCTTTTAAAATATCCCCACCACGTATTTATTTAAATGAGTAATTATATTTTTATAACATGATGCTAATTTTTAAGATTTAAATTATATCTGTTTTTCATACAGAAGTAATACAATAATTTCATTTATGACTGTTTTAATAATTACTTTCCTTATATTAATAACATTTAGATAGTATTTAGTGTAATTAAATTATAGTAATTTTCTTTTCTTCTGCAATTGCTGGAAAAAATATAAGCGTTTTTATAATTAAATGTTTTTATTAAAATATTTATTTAAAATTTTATTTAGTTTTTTACGTTGTTTTAAAATGGTTAGATACTATTGTAAAACATCACTATTTTCTTTCTGTATAACGTTAATTACTTGAACGTGACATTTTTAGAAAATTACTGTACACTGAAAAGAAACTTCTTTAATTTTTACATGTATACCAGATACTTTTCTGTTTTTTTCTAGTTTCCTCTCTCTCTCTCTCTTGGTAAGTTCCAGGTTTTCTCCAGAAACTTAATAAACAATCATTTAACAAACATATTTTTGAACAATTCAATAAAATACATCTAACTCAACAAGCAACCATTGCCTCTTCACGTGGAGCGCAGTTAGGGAATGGTATGAAGAGTGGATCGACCCAGAGGTTGATAGATCAAATCCGAGAAATATTTGAAAATACAGTAGCGACATCCCGTGTAAAACTTATGTTTGCCAAAAAACTTACATAGATTATTGGGGTTTTGCCCAGAGATTTTTGATATTTCCAGGAAAGTTATGGCTTCATGTGGAATTGTTTCAAAATTCGTGGGGGGAAGGGGTGCTGACGTATTCTAGTGCACTAATGGTAAAAATTAGGCACATTAGATGCCAAAGTTTTGCAGGAACGTTCTTAGATTTTTTTTTACAGTGTAGCGTTGAAATAGGATTTTTGATTATGTATAAGATGTTTTTAAAGCTTAAACAATAAAAATAAAATACATAAAAGAACATATTTATTTTTTGTACAAGTTCGTTAAATACAGGTTTCTTCAATGAATTATTTCTCTTCTTGTGGCAAAATAATCCATAAGAGTGACTTTCCTGCTAACCCCAAAGTTGACCATTTATGGCACTACAATCATCGGAGACTCATTTTCTTTCTTCTCAAACTCTCTCGGGGTCAGGCAATTTTTCACAGAATTTCGTAGAATTCAAACATCTTACGTCAAGCCTTCAATTTTGGCTTGAGTCAGAATGCAATGTCAAATTTGAACACACGTTTAATATAAATATTTGAAAGATTATAAATAATGTATAATGGAACTATTTTAACACAGTTGACATTCGAAATTGGTCCTTTCAGCACAAAAAATAAAAATTTTATAGAATATTTATTTAAATCAATCATTCGAAGCATATTCTTTACAATTGTCGTTTAAATACTTAGGATATAAATTAATTTTGAAAAATTATAGATACTTATACTACTACTTAGTTGATATACGGAAATAAGTAAACCATATTTAGTGCATATGTTTTTGCCAATCAAATCATGATAAAATATTTGGCAATTTTAATAGTCGTATTCACATCTAGAGAAGCTAAATACAATACCTATGATTGTTAACACGTTATTGATACCCCATTGTTAACACTTTAACCACATTAAACCAGGTTGACCTTATTTAAAAGTACATTATTTAAGCATTTATAATTTTATTTAAGAGTATCATGAAGACTGAAGTCAACTCACCCAGAATTGAAAGGGTTATTAATGCTAGGCAACAACATATGTTAATCCTTGTTTGTTTAGAGTAAGTAGTATTTTCAAAACTTTAAAAATAGTAACCTTAACATGTTATTTATTCAGATTAACTACTAATTAAAAAATTCCGAGATAATACTAATACAATAAAATTAATAAAATAAATTAACCCTACCAATATATCTATTCTTAGTTCAAAATAGTCTTAATGCAACCAAAAAAACTTGACTTACATGCGGGCATATTAATGCAGTTTATTAAAAGAAGTGCTATTTACTAAAACTCTCAATTGTTTTAAAACACGGTGTTCATAAACGCATATTCGTTCAAAACTCACAATTAAACATATTTCAGTAATTTCAAAAACTAATATATATTTAATAATAAGTTCTATGGAGTAAGAAACTCTTCGTTTCATATTTATAAAACTTCTATGGTTCTGCCTGATTTGAAAAACTGTTATGTGTCTGTAACGAATAATTAAACTTTTTGTATAAAGTCAAAATCCAGTTCAATTACAATACGCTGAAGCATCTTGGCTTGAGACAAACGTCTCTCACTTCTTGCGAAAACATTAAATAATTCTATATACAGTAAAAGTCTGTGTCCCAGCACATAAGGACTATAGTGCTGAGCACTTAACAAGATTCAATTGAAATTTCCATATAAAATCTTTCATTCAGACTTATTTTTTATCGTAACTTGTGTCTTGCCATTTCGTCAGATCCATTTGAGGGAAATGGTGGCTGTTGCACTCAACAAATGGATTACTGTAATAATAAAAAAAATGTTAATATATATTTTGTTCAGATTCTAGCGCATGTATTTTAGAAAAATAAACATCTTCGTTTATGTGTATTTTTAAAATTAAGTTAATGTGAATGAATTTGTAGCGCATGTGTATTAAATATAAATATCTTCTGATTGTGCATTTTGGCATGATAATTTAGCAGAAGTAAGTTCTACTTTATTTTGTACTTTAAATTTATAACTAAATTTTGTCTAAATAATTTTGTTGTAATTTATTTGTGTTTTTAGCATATAGATGCAATTGATCATATCATGTAAAATTTGTTTTACAATGTTTTACAATTTTGCGAAATAACAATAAAATTTGCGAAATAACATATAACTGAGTATTCTTTTAAGCTGAATATTCGTTTAGTATGGCATTAAATGATAGTTAGATCATAAAATTTCTATTGTGATTCAAATTAAAGAATCACTCACATTTGGGACACAGCTATTGTATCGAGAGAATCTGTTAACTTAACTTCTTTATGTTTAGTAGACAGACATTTGTTAACAATAAAAAATCCTAAAAAAAGCCTTGCCGTTGACAGTTTGTTAATGCTTTTGTGCAGTAGCGGATTTCTAAATAGGCTAGCTAGGCTAGAGCCTACGGCGGCAAATTTTCTTCGACTTCCGCAAAACCTTCCATGCTCGGCTCCGGCTCCCCCAAGATTTCCACCCCAAATAGCATTTTGTTTTTGGTTGTGAGGATGACCTTGACCTTAGAAATTCTTAGAAAACTAGGGGGCTCCGCCCCCTGCTCGCTATCGCTCGCCAACCCCCGGATGCTGTGCAATACCATTGGACGCTTCGCGGCTGGCTCGCTGGTGAACGTAACTTTTCCAACCCAACATTTCACAGTCCTATGCATATTTTGCAATCCAGGTCTGTATCTATGACAAAATTATGTCGAGCCTTGGTAATATAGTTGTATTCAGCCGCAAGCTCGTACCCTTGGATATTGCTGCGCAATCTCACTGGCTCAGAAGCTTGCATTCTTTCTCTCCGCCCCCTGCTCGCTATCGCTCGCCAACCCACGGGAATTGCTGCGCAATTCTCATTGACCATTTTGCGACCGGCTCGCTCACATAAATAAAATTATGTGCTAGCAATTAAAAAACAAATATGGAGCACGAAATTTTTATTCACATTTTATTAAATAAAACCGCTTATTATTATCAAAAACTGATATTGTTATTCTGATCTTGGACATGTGATCAAATTAAACGGAAATGACTATATTTATATTCTGTTCTAACTAAGTTTTTGTTCATATGTTCAGAAAATCTTAATAAAAATAACTTTCAGGGAAAAAAAACTAGCTTATTTCCTATTTTATTGCCAAACATTTAGTTTTTTGAGATATATACTATACTATATAGCTATAGCATAAGGTGGGGGAAGAGCTCCGCAATTCTCAGTATTTTTAACATTGTGGTCGAAAGAGGGTAGATAATCCCTTTGGGGAATTCCTTAAGTTTTGAAGCTGCGTGAATTTGCCCCGTTTCACTTTATTTTGAAAAACAAGCCTATTTATTTTTAGAGACATGTTGAGGCAATTCTTTCAAAACGCAACTGAAGTTTAAGTGCTCGAATACATTGGATTATTTGTTAGTATTTCACCTCAAGCCCGCCCTATTTTATGTAGCATTAAAGAAGAGATCAGAAAAATTACATTTAAAAACTGATGAAAATCATCTGATGAAAAACATACTTACAGCATTTTTTAAACTTAATTAATTTAGTAATTTAGGGGCACGAACTTTCATTGAACAACGGGTTACAATGAGACAAATCAACCATTGGTGATCAACTTTTGAATCGATTTTTACCCCCACCTACCCTATAGGCGGCAATTTTTGGTTCAGCCTATAGGCGGCACATTTGGAAATCCGCCACTGCTTTTGTTGTTTCCGTACTGTCTGTTTATAAGTAGAGTGAAATAATGTTAGAAATTTAAAATGAGATATCAGACAGCAATCAGATTCATTCACGAAAATTCGTTATTAATTACACTGTCCATGCCAATAACATTTTATCAATTGCATCAAAAGTTGGCTGCAAATTGTTTTTAATTAACAGCAAGTAAAACAACAAGAATATTATCTGCTACTTTGCAACAATATTGCAATATTTTACAGAAACCATTTACAATGTCATTCACTGTTTTACTCGGCAGTGAAAATTACAATAAAAGTCTATAAAAGGATTTTCCAGGACATTATACCACACACAGAAGTTATAGTACGCGTAAAATGGGTGTTATTTCAAAAAGTAATTACGTATATTAAGTAATTTAAGCATTTATAATCTTCTTATGTCATTAATTTCGCGTAAAATAACGGATAACTGTGAAGTTTAAAAGAGGAATTTTAAAATGTATCCGTTAACTTACACTTTTCTAGTATAATATCTTGTAATGGGTTTTACCAATTGCAGTATTTTATAGCATTTTCTTAACGTTTATTTCTATAGTTGTAAAAAAGTTTAACCACGTAACGTACTTGGATGCTAATTTATTTGGTTTAAGTAAGAAAAACCAGCTGCGTTTTTAAGAAATAAATGTCAGTATCCACGTTATTTTGGAGTTTTGATAGTAACTTACCGCATAGGATCTCCTTGCATAAATGCATTCATAGGTACTGTTATGCTGTCATCTGAATTATCACAAACAATTCTTCCAATTTTTACTTTGCGAATTTCCGTCAGTTGCTCTGAAAATATTATAAGCAATATGTATTTGAGACTGGTAGTAGTATAATACACTGTTAAAACTTAAGGTGACAAATAGGATCTATTTTTCACGCTGGGGTTAAAAAGGCTGTGTCATTCGGTACCTCAAGGCTTTGAATCGCCTTGGGTCGATGAATCTTGGGCTTGTGAATCCCGCTGAGGGGGCCATTCACCCCTGGAGGTGCCAAGTGTCACCTTCAGTTTAAGTAGCGTAGCTTATTGATATCTAAAGATTTATTATAAGTTTTGGAGTTTACATTACTCTATAAGACAATTTTAACATCTTTTTTAAAAACTGTTCCTGCCAGCTCATACAACTTTACTTTCACACTTTAATCTAAACTTTAATTAAGTACGTATAATAAATAAAGTATTTTTGGTTCATTGCGGGTTGTAATTATTCTGTAAAAAAATTGGCGTAAGCTTTTCTATAGAAAAGGAGGAATATTCCATCCCAAATAAGAAGTAAGCTTTTACACAAAAGAAGTAACCTTTCATCGTATAGCATGGACAAACTTTCACTACACTTTATCTAATATATTCCCTTGGTAAAATAAATGGCGTAAGCATAAATTTTTTATGACATTTAATTGCTCTTACTAAAGTATAGCACCACACATAACAGTGGAAAACTTTTATAGTGATATTGTGTGTTATTTTGTAGTTGCATACTTAAGACAAATTTGAGACTCGATCTTGGATACCTTTAACTATGAGAACGTTACTTTACATTCTACTCAAAGCTTACTGGCTTCATAAAATCTGCGATGTTTTCAAAAATCTTTAGTTTGTATTTATTTTCTTCAGAACTTGTGTAACTTTACACGTCTTATTAATGTTAAGCATATGCATTTTTTTTACCAAGTTGTGGTTTATAATAAGTTATTAATCTAAAAACAAAATTCCAAGGTTTGATGTTATACGGTGGCGACTGGGATAAAGACCAGGAACGTACTGGATAAAACACATTTATCTGTCTTTCTTTCTGTTGCAAGTTGTGTGCATTGTGCAGCATACTAGTTATGAAACGTGAACTAAATAAATCAGCCGTCAATGATAATGTCTATAAACATATCGCTACTCAAATACAGTGCGAAATTCAAATATTGCAGATTTTGATACTAGCTTCAAGACATATACCAACCTGGTGTAAAAGAAGATGGCCAACCAGGGTTTTCATACCAAAACCTGTCTCCTCGTCGAAGATTGGCAAATTGTTCCGCAATAAGACAAGACAACGTCGGTCCTAGAATTGCGCCGTGTGGAGGATATTCAGAAATAGCAGCACTCCAGAGATCAATATCGTCCACATGCCTGTGGAGAAAAATACGCATGAAAAATTCAATACATTTGTAATAAGGTAGTTTTTAAATTTAATTTTGTATATGAAGAAATGAAATGTTTATCTAAATGTACGAGTTGCGTTGGTAATGCGTTGTCTTTAATGCTTCAATGCGTTTTTAATAAATATTGCCCTGAAAAG
>JAFNEN010000743.1:105000-155000 GCA_019343175.1 Oedothorax gibbosus | reverse complement strand
TAAAAGTGCTAGTTAAGGCAAGTGTAGTACTAAACAAAAAGTAAGGTTCTCCGCATCTAGCCATGGTCGACTCAACTAATAACGCCAGAGAAGCTCTCTGTGAAGTCACACTATACGCCCGGTTCGAGTTGTCGACTGTTCCGAAAGAGAAGAACGAATCCTGTTCGGAATCTGAAAAGTGCAGTGGGTAATAGGTAATACTTTGTCTTCGAAAAAGTTGACAATTCGAACCGGATGAATAGCGTGTGTCATGAACTTCTGTGGCCTTAAAGTTGAGTGGGCTATGATCTAGAACCATCGCATAATTTGAGACAAAAGGTAAGAATTTGAAACCGAATAACATATAAGAATACGCAAATCGAAGCAATTTTAACGTATTTTTTAAAGATTCTTAAATAGAAAAATCAGACGAGCAAAACGATATGTTAACTTCGGTATATTTAATCTCGAGAAACTACTAACTGTTCATTACACAAATGAAATGGACTTTTAATGATTGAAATTGTGAAATCGATCTAAAAAATTGGACTATGACGCAAGATCATGAGACCGCACACATTTTTTTTACCGAAGCTTTTCTGTGCTGAAACATTTTGGTGCACTGTAAAAAAAACCTGTTATTTTTACAGTTAAATACCATATTTTTTACAGTTAAAAACTGTTCTTTAGAAAAACAGTTTATAACTGTTTTTATCTTCGTTAACATGACGTCACATTCACAACCCATCAAATGCACCTGCCCCTTAAGGAAATTTGAAGACATGAAAGAGTCACGTGGTTGAGATCATCTTTCTGATTCGTTCCCGCGCATTGGGTTTCTGTAGCGTTACTGTTTATTAACTGTAACTTTGATGTAGTTGTATTAACTGTATTTGTAACCTGAAAAATACCATTTTATTATAAGAATTCTTGTAAACATTGAACTTTTTTTTATAAAGTTACTTTAAAATTTACTTTATGGAGTAATGTTTCACCACAACTCATTCATACCCCACTTTCATGGAGTAAGGTTGCAACAAATTTTTTACAGTGTTCTGTATTATACAATGATGTTATATCGGAGGATACCACGATGGATTTAGTGATTTATCTTAACGAACTCTTACTTAAGAAACATTTTTCTCAGGAACTATATATATATATGAGATATCATTATGAATTTTTTACAGTTTGTTCTTTACATATAGTTCTTTGATTTAAACTGATGATATATCACAGTATAAAAAAATACTTTAACAGGGATTTATTAAAAATATGTATTAACCCCCCCCCCAAAAAAAAAATCCAATTTAAAGTTATATAATTTTTTTTGGGCACAGATATTTAAAATTCCTCAGTTTAAGTCAAAGAGCTATTCATGGGGAAGAAATAATAAAACAAAACATGTTGAAATCTTTTATAGTTCCAGAGAAAAATGTTCCTAACTGTTGAAAAACCTTCGCAACGCAAAAGAAAATTAAGGTATAGGTAAGAACTGATATACAGAGTTTCTGAAAAATGCTCATAAAAAGAAAACTACTAAACAGAAATCGATAATCTTGGTCTTAAATTAAAGCTATAGATATGCCGATTAAAAAAAAAAGAAAAACAGAAAATCGACAATTTTGACCCAAAATCCCATCGGACTCCCCTTAACTTATGGATCAGATATTATAAAGGAAGTAGTAGAATTATATCATAGGAAGGTAGGTCTCGTGTATTCATTGGGTTGTAGAACTGAAGTTATTAATTATACAAAAGGAATCTGATAATTCGAAATAACTTCTTTCAATTACATCATTTTCGACTATGATATTCAGATATTTGGATATATGCAGGGTATAGCATCAAACCACTAATCTGAAATATCGAAATTACGGCTTTAGAATAGAAATTTTCATTCATTAATTAGTAGTTATTTAAAAGAATATATGAGAGTCAATCAAATTAAAATTACCTGATTTGCCATATGTTGTTTAAGTATTTTTAGTCTTACTCAAAGTACACGTACAGCATTATTTTTTTCCTACATAGAATAATTTATACATTGTATTTGTTTTTGAGAGCTAAATTTTTTCACCAAATTTTAAGCATTTCAGTTTTATGACTTATGACTTTTTTGCTGGAGGGGAAAGTTCACCAAGCACTGCGACCTCAAGTAAGCATTTCAATTTTAGATTCAAGGTCATTAAAATCCACTAGCCTCGAAACACCAACTTCAACACAATACAATAAAAGCATGAACCTTTTGTCGAGGACATTTTCTGTGACACAGGAATAAGATGTGTATTTTGTCACCATACAGAACGATAACTTTCGCACCTGTTATTCACAGAAGCTGTCTTTTTTTGACAAGAGCTTCAGTGCAATATTCCCATGTATTTTGTCCTTCACCTTCATATTGCGAGAAATTGTTTAGGTTCAGTTAACAGAAGGTCATATATTGTGCCCAAACTTATGGATTTTGATATATCAATAGTTATAAGTAGCATTAAAATGTCATAGGATATCACATGGATATATTATGGTACGTCTTCAAAATGTTTTTAGCTTAATTTAAAATAATGATTTATGAACTTTTTTTTTACAGTATCGTTAAATGGGGTAACTCTGGCCCTGAAGAGTAACTTCGGCCCAAGCACGAAACCCTAGTACTGGCATTCTCTTTGAATATTTTTTTACTTATAGATCGAGGCAGAGTTGCCACTAATTGAAAAAGTCAGGCACATTTTTAAAGAGTGTATTTTATGAGAAGTTATTGGCTTCAAAAGCTTTGTGCCAAAGTTACACTCAAGGGTTAAAGTTACCTCATTCGAAGGTATAGTTAAAAAAAAGTTAAACACAAATAATATTTTAGTCGATTGTAAATTAAGAATATACATGTATCCGTGTAAAAAGGGTATATTAGACATATGCGTTAATATTATGTCATACATCTCACATATAACAAGCATTTTTGATAAGTCATTGCTTAACGCGCATAAAGAAATCAACTTTTCCAAAAACTATCCTCTTTATATATTTCACCCTTCACCTTACTCAGAAACATCACCTAAAGCCAAGATGCTTTTATTTAAAGCAAAGTTAAAAAGTAAACAATAAAATAACTTTTCAGTCTTTCTTGCTGAGCATTTCAGAGAAACTCTCAAATAAAGCTACGAAAAAACGATCGATAAGAAGACTAGTTGTAATTTGTTTCCGTCATGTGCCATTACAGGTGAAAATAACGGAGTGGTTTCCGTTTTTGAGTTTTACCTTAGTTTTCTAAACATCGGATACTCATCGCTGATTTTTTTCAGTTTACGCATTGCGTCCAATACACATTTAAGAAATGTGTTAAAGAAGGGTACAATATATTAAGAACTTCACATTTTATTTCGATTACAAGAGGGGAAAGCACAAATTAAAAGATTGTTCGAGTAATGCATCATTTGCATATGTTATTTGAATCCATTCGTAAAACACTTAATTCTCCTTAATTACTTAAAATGTGTTGTAGAATCTATCGACAAATAGTTTAAGGGGGGGGTCGGATGGTTGTTTGGGTCAAAAATGTCGATTTTCTATTTTTCCTTTTTTTTTAATCGGATTATCTTTAGCTTTAATATAAGACCAATATTATCGGTTTCTGTTTATTGGTTTTCTTTTTATAAGCGTTTTTGAGAAACTCTTAATATCAGTTCTTACCTAAACCTTACTTTTTTTGCGTTTCCTGAAATATAAGGTTTTTCAACAGTTAGGAACATTTTTCTTAGGAACTATAAAAGATATCAACATATTTTGTTTTGTTATTTCTTCCCCATTAATAGCTCTTTGATTTAAACTGAGGAATTTTAAATATATCTGCTCAAAAGAAAATTATATAACTTTAAATCCGATTTTTTGTGTTTTTCAATACAAATTAAAAAAAATCAGTGTAAGAGTATTTTTTAATATTTTAAAATATCCTCTGTCTAAATCAAAGAGCTATATTTAAGGAACAAACTATAAAAAATGTCATAATGATATCACATATAGTTCCTGAGAAAAATGTTCCTAAAGTTAGGTAAATTAACATGAGCGAGATAGAACCACCCGACTCCCCTTAATAAATAAAACTTAGATAAATAACTTGAGAAAGATCGTTCACACACGTCTATGACGGTTACTTGGGTAAATTTAATTCCGACTGGGGGAAGTAACCAAAATATAATCAAATAATAAATAAATAATTTATGTATTTGGAGAGAGAGAGAGAGAGCATCTATACCAAAGCAACATGGCTGCCATCTATTATTTAGAATATTTATACTATCTTATATTTAAGACGTTTTGATCAACAAACAGTAATACAATTAATAACTGAAATATTAAACAAGAAGTTCTATATAAACTAAAATAGCCTACTTTCCTGTTACTTAAATACGTACTGAATTCTTATCGGGAAACTAGTTGGTTCGTAACAGGAAATGTCACCTACAATCGTTTGTACACAAAATTTATATGCATTAGAAATAAAATTAGCTAAACACACGCAACCAACTATATTTTAAACATCTAAAAGCCTAAATCAACTATTTTCATTAATATTCTTTCGCAAATTAACTTTATATTATTTATTGCCTGCTTAATTTATTTGTAGTTCGAAGAATAATGAAATATTTATTAATAACGTAAAACATGAAACCACTCCAAACTGCATTAAAAAATAAGAAATGTAAATTAAAACTAATCAGAATCGTGTGCAAAAAATATGACGCCTTGACGCTTTCATAGTAAACAATTAATGAACAATCAAAGAATCACATTGTGCTTCATTTTATGACGTCATTTCAAACTGATTAATGAAAAAATTAAATTTAATATTTTTAAATAAAGTTTCTCATGCGATTGTTGATTTAGTAGCAGCAGCGATTTCAATGACTCAAAATTGAATTCCAATTCTTATTCAATGGGAAATTCGCCGACCGATAGTAGATTTTTGTCCGTCCGGAGTACAGACTGGTGGACGAAAAATATGATAGTTAGGTGTCTGAGGTCATACCTTTCTAACAAAAAAAGAATTTTTAAGATCTGACGGATAGAACCGATTTTGGAAGAGGGGTACGGACAGACAGACGGACAGCGTCAGCATATCAATGCCTACTTTTTAATTTTTTTTTAATTCGAGTACGTTTTCAAAGTGTTTGTACTTATTATTTAAAATATCGATTTATGTGAACTTTTTTACAGTAATTAAAAATATAAAGAAATATAATACATTGCCCAAAACAATTAGGGGAGCGCATGAATTAAACCCTTTCACCCCCAATGATTCCATTTGGAATCATCAGATTGCGATTTTTTTCTCACTAGAGGTTAAGCTCGCATTTATTTATCGTTAGATGGAAGAATCATGTCTTTTGAAGAATTAAAACATGTTTGTTTTAGTTAAATTAATATATGAAAAACACGGTAAAATAAAATTTACTCTGAAACAATTTTATACAATAAATTGACCCTAAATTCTTCACGCTTGTATTCTTAGATGTTGATTTTAACTTTTTTTTAACAAATAAAGTTTGAAAAAACTATTGTTAAAATTTATGATTTCAATTTTTTCTCCCTTAAAGTTTAGTTAAAATATTAAGATTTTTCCCCCCTGTTTTATATCAGTTCATTCTGGATACATAATGAATCTATTTCACAAATTTTAGATTTGTAGAATAAAAAATAAGAAGTTTGAACTCAAAGGGTTTACAAAAGTACGCAAAGTGTTCCCCAAATTGTTTTGAGCAGTGTATTTTTGTCGATTATAATTGAAGAATATACATGTATCTACATAAAAAACGTATATTATGCACGTGTTAACATTACATCATACATCTCACACACATCAAAGAGACGTACCCCTTACTTCAGTCAAAAGAGACGCATCATTGTGTTCACAATTAACCTTTATAAAGGTTTGTTATTAATGCAAATTTTGTTTATTAATGCAAAATCTAATTTTTCTAAAAACACTATCCTCTTTATATATTTTTCATACTTCACCAACTTTCTCGGATCTTCCTTCTACGTGTACTCCGACACATCCCCTAAAGGCTTTGATTTAAGGCGAAATTAAAAATTAAACGATAAAATAACTTTTCGTTCTTTCTTGCTGTGCATTACAGAGACCTCTAAAATAAAGCTATGAAAACACGTTCAATAGAAAGACTAGCTGTAATCTGTTCCCGTTATGTGCTATAACAGGTGAAAATAACAGAGTGGTTTCCGTTTTGAGTTTTACCCTAGTTTTTGAAACATCGGATACCTATCGCTGATTTTCTTCAGTTACGTTTTGCGTCCAATATGAGATGATAAAGAAGAAACTTTCTGTTCCATTTCACCAGTTAGTTTAGATTGCGTGAACCATCTTTTTTGGAGACTGGTTCTGCACTACTATTGTTATTTGATGGAGTAGGTTAAAAATAACATTTTGATTTTTCCCAATCACCAATTTTAACGCGCATGCGCAGTAAGGCTGACGAGGAATCTTTTCTCCGGTTTGGCCTTTCTTCTTCCGCCTTAGTGGCGTCATCTATAGTCGAAGGAACTAACTATAAACACATATCAAAACATCGCAGTTGGGTAATGTCTTTTGCTTTTTTTTTATAAACGAACAAGCAGCACCACATGGATTTATTTAAGAAATATTTTTTTTATAAAAACTAATTTTATTAATTTATCAACCTAATAGAATCTTTTTTTCACAAAGTAACTACTTATAGCTTTACTAAATTGGCTTAATGTCAATAGAGGGTAGATGACGTAAGAAAAAGATCTTAAAACAGTAAGAAAAGAAGCCTTCGAATTAAAGAATTTTTCTTAAAACCCAGTAGGCGTTCGCCTTTCATGCGAAAGATCCCAGGTTCGGGTATCCGAGCATCGCCAAAATAACTAACCGACTATAAACGGCCCGTGCAGCCACAAATTTCAGACGAATAGTACCCCGTGTAGAGGGAGTGCATGTTAAATATGTTTCGAAGCTCCAACGTTGGGTGCCTACTCATGTGTAGGCTTCTCACTTGACTGTGATTCTAAGTTACGTCTCCCACCCCGTCGCCAATAGATTTCAAATGTGGACTAAAAGGGTCGAGGCGTCATGTTACAGTAATTAACATTACTGGTCCACTTCACTTAAGTCTTTCTATAAATCGTGCAGGTGAAAAATATCCTCATAAATAAATCATGAAAAGGGGGCTGGTTCATATTAAATCTGTCGTGGTCCAAAGTCCTGACACTGTGTACGATAAAAAATTGTAAACTGCATAAATATTGCAGATTGTAGAGAAAGATATTATCAATGGGAAAGTATATTTATGACGTAGATTGAAGTAATTTAGAAATCAGCTTCATTCAATATTTGTAAAATATATATATTTTTTCAATTATTGCTCCTTTGTATATGGTTTAAAAAGATTCATCACTAATTTAAAATTTAAGAAAACTACAAAAATAATATAATATTTATTAAAGTTATGTGTGTTGGTGGAAAACTTACTGTCCATAGTTGAGTTTTTAAGTCCGTGTCCCTCAAGGGTATTAAAAAACCAATGATTTACATCAAAAGTTTAAAATTACATTAACGATTTCTATATCAATTTTAAAGATACATCAATCATTTATATCAATGTTAAAGATACATCAATCATTTCTATCAATGTTAAAAATACATCAATCATTTCTATCAATGTTAAAAATACATTAATAATTTATATTAATGTTAAAAATACATCAATCATTCATATCAATTTTAACAATACATCAATTATTTATATCAATGTTAAATTTGTGGATAACTTACCTGCATCGAAACAGTAGACGTGCCTCGGTCTTGACATACAGCCCACGTCCTTTTCGACCATCTTTTGGGGCAGCAAATCTTTAAGTCCCAGCTCCGCATACACCGGATTGGTTTTTAATCGGCCTAGATTTAGAAAGATTTAAAACAATTAGAGTGTTGACACAAACAGTTATGAATTCCTTATTTGCAAAATATTTCTAAATACCATTAAATTTGTAGGTAGGTAACCAAATCTTTTATTTAAAAAATCAAGTTCTTATTGCAAATAACGTTTCATAAACAAACTTAAATTTCGATCCTACTTTCTGATTACTAGATTTGGAAAAATATTCATGTCAAAAGAATGAAAATTTAAAATAATAATAAAGTAGCAATGCCTTAATTTATATAATTATATAATATCAACAGTTATTTAAAAATACTTATAAGAATCACAAAAAAGTAAAATTAACTTTAGCAACTATTTTTAAGTTATTTCACTGCTTAAAGTTTACATATTTTCTCCGATAAGGAGCATGTAAAACGTGAATAACGTAGTATATATGTATACATGAAATATATACTCGTTTTACAAATTAGTTATTTTCTACCTCCACGGAATACTCTAAGTCTGCTAGCTACATCTTGGTTGCTCCCATACACAAAACCTCCATCTATATAAGAAGATATGGTATTGATTTGGAAACGAGGTCCTAAATAAAAATAGAAAATACATAACAATATTAATAAAATGACAGTAAACGTAATTAAACAGTTGGTATATTAAAAAAAATCAATGCAATAAACATAAGTAGAATTTAGGGACCTATATAAAAATTTTATATATTATATAATTTATATTTTATAGGGTATATTTTAGTAAGTAATAAAAAAATTTAGAACATAATTTTTATTAAAACAACTAATAGTTTACAAGTCTTAAGGTGTTTTGGTGCTGCCATCTACATTAATAAATATATACTAAACCTAACCTGAGAATCCGAAGTGCTACTCAATAAGACTAAGTTTCATATTGCCGTTGGTGTTGCCATCTATCGACAACTAATATGAGTAAAATAAACCAGAGAATGCTAAGATCTACGGCTGTAAGGTCAATAGACTCTCAAAAGGCGAACGTTTTCATGAAAAATATAATAAGTCGCTATAAAAGTCGATTTCTATAGAAAATGTTCAACAATTCGAAATATATCCCTGGTCAAAACATTTCAGATTTTGAATAAATGTACATCAGTAGCTATATTACTTGTTCATGCATTGAGAGTATTAAATGCTTTACATTTCCAACCGAAAAATTAATAAATTCGTCAGGCATTGAAATATTTTTTGTTACACGCAATTATTATTATTTTTTAATTAAAGAGTATATAAATTACATGCTATTACTGCATACAGACTTTGGTCAGCTCCTTTTTGCGTGCATATTTATCTCTTTTCATAAATAATTTTTGAAGAATTTGAAGTCTTATTTCATAAGGTTAAAAAATAAGGGACTTTGTGAAAAAAAACCTTCTGAAATCGAAATTTCATATTATATTTTAAATGTTTCTACAAAATGCATTCCCCCCTATTTATTCCATATTTCAAATACCCTTTGTTTTAATCAAACTTAATTGTTACAAAATTTCGAAATTTTTTTTAATGTACACATCATTAATACATCAAATTTTTATTTTGATTTAAAATATTTTCTGACCCTTTAGACAAGGATTTTATAAGTCAAACAATCCATTAATTTATCTACTCTCTATATCTATCCCAAACAACATTTTTTCAGTCAGATATCCATCTAAAAAAAATCTACCGTTCCGCCTTTCGCTGTGGTTTGTAGAGCGTAAACTTTGTTCATTGTGATCGCGTCAAACTGAGAATAAATGATTAATTCGTCATTCTCCTCAGTAGATCAGAGTCTGATCTGTAATTGTTTATTGTCACTCAGTTTCGGCTCGTTGGTGAGCAGACGTTTCAAACGAGATTTTCAACGGAAATCTGCCGCTCAACAAGTGAAAGTGTCCTTGAAAAAAAAGCAATTCGTGATTCTGAAATTTTTTTGTTTGGGTATGGGCGTGTCTGCCTATTCGGTCGATTTTAACTGTCAGACAGAAAACCTGCGATACTTATAGGTTTATTCATTTTAACCGATGAAAATTTCCATTTTCTTTTTGATAATAAGGCAAGGCTGTTAAGGCGGGAATGAAATCTAACTGTTTAACAAGAGAACGGGCTCAGAGAATTGCTTTAGATTGTTATGTAATATTTCAAGTATATATTTAGTTGTTAAACTGTTTTTGGACGAATACTTGAACATAATAATTCTGGATAATCTATGTATAAAAAACTTTTTCACTTTTGAAAAAAAAATTACAACTGAAAACTGTGCAACTAAAATAATGTCTCAAAAATGTGTTTTCATTTGAAATTTCAAACTCAATTTTAAAATATTTTATAAACATTTTTATAACATTTGACCCTCAAATTTTCCTATTTTAAAAATTTAAAAGAATTATAGATACTTTAAACATTCATTATTTTGATTCCTATTTTTACTACACAATATACGAATAGAATATTTTGTTGTTTAAAAAGTTTTTACAAGACCAAAACAATTTAATAGTTTTTCTTTCTTTGCTTTCGTTATTTTTCTTCAAATAACCAATTACGTTTAATATAGTATATTGTTACTAAAACATACCCAATTTACATCCGGGTTTTGGACCTGCATATATCCTAGCAAAGTCCAAACACTGCCTTTTGAAGTACTTGTAGAAAGGATCATCTTGTGGTACTTGAATAGTCATGCAATTGGGGTGCTGGTGTTCGGGAGCGAATTTACAACATTCGATGTCTTGCTTTTCATGGTCTAAAAATAAATGAATAAAGTCAATAAAGTGAAATAGGTATGAAGTGTAACTTGAATTTAGAAAAACAAGTAGGTTTGTAACATAATCTATCACTTAACCCGCTTCCACACAACAGTTGTATTTAACAGGTAAAAAGGCGCCAAACACAGCATTAATTCTATATTAAACATTTACATGCTAAATTTGGCTACTTTCTTTTATTTTATTTCGAAAATTCAATACTTATTACTTATCGTTTGCGAAAATTCTTTTATATTTCAAAGAATAACTATGTAATATTCCTCGCTTTTAAATAGAATAAAAACATTTGATATCAACATACAAAGAATCTCGTAGTGAAATATATTTGACGTCATTTCAAACTTATCGATGTCGCAAAAATAAATTTATTTTAATTTATTTTTAAAAAGAATTAAAGTTTCTCGAGCGATTGTTGCGAATGGCAATGGTGATTTAATTCTAATAAAAATGTTGTTTTATGCTTTTTAAATGAGCATTAAATGTTTGCAGTTTTTTTTAAAAATAATTGAAGTACTTTGAATTCAAATTCTTCTCTGTAATTTTCAATGTATTCTAATTTCGATGCGCTGAATTTTTTGACGTATCACACTTGTCCGTAGCATTTGTAGTATGGGCTATGAAAGTGGGTGACGGAGAGACGGACAAACAGACGGACTGAACGATTATACTACCTACCACTTTTTACGTTATGAACGTATTGTGGAAGCTAAAACTTCAAGAAAATATGTAAATGGTATAAACATTTATTTGCACCTATGTTTTAACCAATTACTTACTTGACTTGATTGTCTTTACTAGTAAATATACGTGGCATAAAAACATAAAACATTTTCGGTTTTTTTTTTCAAAAATAATAGTGTTTCGTTCATTTTAAACAGTAAAAGTAAATTGTTAAATATTTAACATTTTAAAAATGTGGTTGAAAGGATTATCAAAAATTTATTTCAGTAGTCCAAAATGAAGAAATATTTTATGAAGTAGCATAAGTTTTTACACCGCACTTTAAATTACAAAAGCATGACATACTGTTAAAAATATCCCAAAAATGAGTACTTGGATGTTTTCATTTATTTGAGACAAATATTTTCAATAGCAATACGTTGAAATCTAAAATTTGAGATCATTCAAGTTCTTATAATTCGTTATGTCTTTCTTGTTTAAAATATGTGTAGTTTGTGAAAGTGTTCGCTGACCATTCCTATAATTTATTATTATTGTAAAAGTCCTTTTTATAAAAGTACCAAATAAGAAAAACTGGAAGAACTACTTTTTTGTAGGAAGCAAAGAGGAGCCAATTTCGATAACTTATATTCCATAATAGGTAAACAATTTAAAAGAAAGCAACAAAAAATAATGCAGAATTTCACACTCGTATATAGAAGGTTATACTGCAGTAAAAACAATTTAATTTTATAGCAAATTTGGAGACATTAACTCCTTTAATTCCATTTTTTAAAAATTCTTTTTATGGTGTAAGCTTAAAGAATAATCACAAACATTCTAAAAATGGATAGCATGCATTATCTGTATTCAAAAAACCAGTTCTCAAATTTAAGAACAATGTATTAGAAGGTCTTATAAACCACTGATGTTCTTAAAAATGATCACATTATTTTTATAATTGAGGACCAATTTTCAGCAGTACACATAAAATTCAAAATTGTTTAAAAAAATAATTTATAAAACACAACCGATTATATATATAGTTTTTTGTAACATAGAAAATTTACTGATATATTTTTTTCTGAGCTAAAAGTTTACAATGTTCTTATTAGTTACGAAAATACAATTCATGAATTTAGTTTACCTTTAAGACGACCTCATCTAAAGGGTGATGAAAAATTATTCACGTTTTTTCCTTCACCCTTTGGATTATTTTACTTGCAAAACCAATTTAGGCACAATTTCTCATTTTCTTACCCAGAACTACTCCCTCATTAGAGCTAAAAGTTTACCATAGTAGCTACATCATCAACAAAAATGCAACACATTCAAAACAATCTATTTTTTAAATACACGCCCCAAAATTTCGGTTGCTGCTAGAATATACGCCTTTTTTAAACGATGTTTCGTGTAACTTTCACACTTAAGTAATTCTTTTCAAAATGAAGGTGAGAAAATGAGGTAACATAAAATGCGTATTTACGCCTAAACTCTTTAGATAATTGAGAAGGAATAGCTATGTAATTTCACTTTTAATTCATAATCTATGTGTATAAGATTATTGTTTATGTTTCAGCTTTGTTCGCCTGTAAATTGTCGCATTTTGAACTTTATTAAAATTCCGATTGTTCTGAATATAGGTTAAAAAAGTTTTCTAAAATTGTATTAGTTGTCAAAGAGGTGCCGAATGAGTTTAAGGTCATTTTTATTTTACGTATTGAAATTGTGCTTCTGTTTTTATGTGTTCATAAATAGAGAATTTTAATAGTTTACCAAATCTTACACTGTTGTCTACTGAAATAGGATTTTTTCTCCAAAGGGGCTGCTTTATTTGCGGCTAAGTCTTTGCAGACTCGGCCTATTCCCGAGAACTGAGAGCCATTTTTTTGTGGCACCATCTAGGCGACTCTCGCTACCAATTTTGACACTCTTATTACAATGAATCTGAGCTCTCTGTGGATGTTAACGTATGCCAAGATTTAATTTTGCTAAGAGATTCCAAGCCAAAGGGGTATTCAAGGCTCAAGGGACCTTTTACATGTCACATAATGATATGACATACGTGCCTACGATTTTCCCATGAAATGGGATATAAAAAGCAATTTTAATTTTTATTTGTATTCGTTTTTTGTAGAAAATTAAGCAAGTTGATGAAGTATCAATCGACAATAACGATAAGTTAAAATTGTTTACAGTTCGCGACGCAAAAAATAGAAGCGTTAGAGGAGGATAAAGTAAACTGTTCAAATTACATATAGGAGAGGGAAAATAGAACGAGAGGATCAAAGGTTTAAAAAATTAACAATATATTTAAACAAGGAAGGAAAAACAACGATTTTCACAATAGGTCAATCGATTACTAAAAACATCGACTGTAGATATTGTTTCTAAGATTCTTAGATAAATGTTTTTAAAAGGAATATCAGATATGTTTGATGAAAAACGATAAAACATCGGCTTTCTAATTCCATTAAAACAGTTACTGGAATTCAAGATCTGTAGCTCTTTAGGTGTTTGAAAGAAAATGATTAATTATTTACGTTAAAAACCCACAACTGTAAAGGATTACTTTGACTATCTCCATGTCATCGGTTCAGGGTCAATGCCAATTACTTGAAGTGGACTAAGATCGAAAACGAGGAAAACTTTCCGATGGAAAGTAACGGTGTTCGCCAAAGATTTTTTTTATAGATAGATCTAGGTCATTGGCAGGAGAATGGGGCATGAGGGCAAACGGTCTTATTCCGTTTTTTATTTTCTCTTCTAAAAGATCAAAAGGAAAAGACGCCAGGAAACAAGCCCTGAAGAGAAAATATCGAATGCAAAACAGCATGAATAATAGCATGGTATTATAAACTCAAAACTATCTGTTGCAATCGAGGGTCTGGTCTTTCCTGTTGACGCTATCCCAAGTTGACTAAACAAACATGTATCTTTTTCGAACGAGGAACGTAAAAAAGGGGGCCGTGGATAGCCTAGTGGTTAAGGCCTCGTTCTCGGAATCGGAAGGTCCCGATACCACTGAAAACCCACCGAGTATATGCGGAGTACGTGCTCATTAAATCTGTGGGTCCGAAAGTCCTGTGGGCGGTCATGGCGCAGTTTCTGACGGGTGCAGGTCCCTGGAGACAATTTCCCTCCCCTTCAGGGACATGTCTAAATTGTGGAGGTGGCGATAGATGGCAGCATCTGTCACTTATGTGTGTGTTCTGTGTGTCTGTCTTACTTGACGAAGGTTTATAAGCGGGTCTCTGACCAAGCACACAAACCTGAATGTATGTCTACCAACCAACCAACGTAAAAAAAGTATTATTTAAGCACCAAAATAACTTATTGTTAACGTCTTAAATGGAGATTACATAAAATTATATAGTTACTACGTCGTTAGACGTCTCTGGTATAACAATAGCTGAGTCGAGTCTTGTATTTATTCCGTGCACAAGTAGTCGTTCGGAAAACCAAATACGGACATTAAACTAAAGGCTTTTTGTGACTGTCTACATGCTAACAAATATTGACAAAACTTCTATGTTTACGACTATTTTACGACGCTTTAGTAATGTCTTGTGATACTTTTGGTAAGCGATGACAGTCTGTACACTTTTACGGTCACTGACCCACACAGTAAAAAGTTTCTAAAAAACACACAGTAAAAGTTTAAATATAATAAAAATGTGTTGCATAATTGCATGACATATTGTCAATTATCCTGTTTCTGTATTTATTTCCTTCTAATTTAACAAAAAAAAGTTACACTCTGTACTTTAAGCTTTACTTAATTTATCAAGTAATTATATCTGGTACATGATACAAATTTCGGTATATTACAATTTTATGTAAGAATTTATGTTAGTATACAATGTCTTATTTCTCAACCTTAATTTATAATTTCGAAGTATATTTTATAAAAACTTGGTGCGTTGAAAGAAACAACCCCCATTTTTTAGTCCAATCACATATGCCCGCACTTGGGCTACCCCACTAAGACACATTTACAATTTTGTCCTACTTATAGTTTTCTCTAATAAAACTGTTCAAACTAAGGAACAATTAATTTTTTTTCAGTACAATGCTTTTAAATTAACAAATAAACATAATTTTGCATTTAAAATACTTTATTGAATAATAATTAACCCTTAGCCCTAAATCCATCAACGTTATTATGGGTTACCCTTATAAAGCCCTTAATATTGAAAGGAGTAATCTAGGATAAGTATTAGCTGTTATTTGGATAAAGTAATCATAATTAAGCAATTCATTGTTAATTTGATATTTTACCACAAAAAGTTGAAATGTTTTCTTATTTTGAAATTTTTTTCTAGTGATAGATGTAAGAAAGCCATAATTGAAAATGGACTATGGGAAATCTAGGTGGGTCCATGTGGTTTGACCAAAAGCAAAAAGAGTCGTTTTTTAAAGCCCCGTTTGGGTACTGCCCACATTACCAAAGCAATTAATTGTTAATTTGATATTTTACCACAAAAAGTTGAAATGTTTTCTTATTTTGAATAATTTTTCTAGAGATAGATGTAAGAAAGCCATACTTGAAAATGGACTAAGGGAAATCCAGGTGGGTCCATGTGGTTTGACCAAAAGCAAAAAGAGTCGTTTTTTTTAAAGCCCCATTTGGGTAGTGCCCACATTACCCAAATGGGCTCATACGTAGCTTGATTTAAAAATAAGTCACTAATCACATAATTTAGTCATAATTATTACTTGATTATTACTAAATACTTAAAATGATGTCTGTTTTAGTTTTAGTTAAAAAAAATTCCACAAAACTTTTGGGGAGGAAGACAATTTCTTTGTTTCTTTGAGAAAATTTTAAATGCTTCAGTTACTTATAAGTTCATAATAAACACCTCAACTGGAACCAAACTCCCGTGTTTCCCTCTAAACTGCTGAGTGGGTGTTTGTATGTATACCCTCTTTACTGTCACTGACCTACTAGACAAGCCTACCTTCCCTCTTAAGAGCCATATCGCTTTCCAAAGTATGGATATCACCTCATTTCGATAAGGAGACCTAATTAATTGCAAAAACCGGATCCAAATTTGGCCTACCCTACCCAGCCCTCTTTAGGCCCTTCTAAGCCCAAATCAGTCTCGGGCAGGCACCGTGAACGTATGCTAGGCTGATGCATGCGTGGTTAAGTGTCCAAGGTCGTTTTCACTTTCGGAAAAGGGCTTTATCTTCATATAATTACTTGACACAGAAGCTGAGTTAAGGTGTGGGCGATTGGAGGTGATTTAAATACCGGATAAATCTAGGTCTAGGAATCATGAAGAATTATCTCACGCTTAATTGCAGAAGTGTTACTTGTGTTCATTATTTATCTGCCAGTAGCGAGGGAAGGTGTAGGCAGAGCTAATTGACGGTCACGGAGTGTTTATTTAAAGATAATAGACGATTTTTTTTAGGGATAATTCAATTCAGGACACGTTTGAATGGTTTGTACTTTCGCTTAATTGGGTGTTAGAGTTTGTTCATTGTGAAATAAATGTAATTAATTAGTGAAAGTAAGATAGTCGTGTTTTCAACCCACAAATATGTAACATAAATTTGCATATCAAACAATTGTATTAATGTATGAAAGTATCTACCTTTCAAAAACAAAATAATTTGATAACTATTAATTTAAACTAGTTAATTTATTAAAATACAAAGTGTTTGCTTTACAATGTTATCAAAGGATATTATACAAGTTTACCAGAAGTTTAGTATGAAAAATTGCGATATCCATTTAATAATAATCCATTTAATAATTTTTTAAATTACATTCTGGTTTTAAAAATATTTATCACAAATGTTTTAGTTAAATTTAAAAAAATATTAAGTTCATATAAATGAAATGTATCATTCGTTTTAGGAACAAATATAGGTTGGAAAACGAGTTAATCAATTTTTAAAAATATTTTTAATATTGGTCTTCTTTAAAAAAAAATTTTTTTCTTCTTTTCTATACAATTTTGGTTAGTTTGAGCAATAGAAATATGAAAAAGTAATTACAAATTGAAAATTCAAGAAATAGCATTAAAAGCGAAATAATAAACTTATTTTGTACAGCTGTTTATAATTATCAAAAACATCTAATAGTGAACATTGCACCGGTAGACACCTCAATCTTCAACAATATAATAGTAGTCGTTTTTTTAAAACAAAAATAAGAGGTGTTGGAATAAGGTTCATAAGAGTTGAGTCGTTTTCAATTGAAAATCCTTATGAAGAAATCTATATGATTGATCATTTCTTCTACGCTTAATAGAAACGCCAAAACTCAATTGTTTCTCAATTCCCGTTAAAAATCCACACATTTGTCATGGTATGACTGGGCGTATACCTTCTATTTTTTGCACTTTGCACCCAAAGCTACTCAAAGTGAAATGTGGTCATTAGCAACAATATAAACTCAAATATTTCATCACATAAACCTCAACGAGACGAAACTTAAGCCTTCAAAAGGCGTGAAACTTGTTTGCTAACTTGCTCAGGGCCCGCAGCCTTATCGTTATAGCCATTGTTCAATACAAACGACTTTCTCCATTATTGTTATCCTTACATTGATTGTAAAATGTGATATGGTATTTACTTTCTCTGAAACCCAATAATCAACGGAATGGCCGGTTGCGTCAAAGATTTTAACTTGTGGTTTATTCAAAGTGTATATTGAATGACTTTATGAAGACAAGCTAGTGATAGGGATCTCTTTTATTACCTGGTTTTATATTGTGTTGATAGCGTTCGTGTGAAGATAGCTCTGAAACTTTTAGTAATGACGGGTTTGTTGTTATAAAATATGATTTAAGAGGCTCTGTGCCTAAATGGATGAAGCAAAAGTTATGCATGTATAGTTAATTAAAAAATTAAATATTCCGATAATTTTAATTATAAGTAGCAATTGATCAGGGATAAAAAAGGTTGCAATATTTTGTTAAAAAAAATTGAAAGTGATCTTATTTGCAATGTTTTTCATTAAAAAATAAATCTCTAGGTAATGCGACAAGGAAAAAGTACTTCTGACCTGTTGATCTAACCTACAAATACCTGACCTATGAAAGAGTTCGCTTTTTCCTCTTTTAATCTTCGAAAGTTTCACGTTTAATTTTATTTTTGACATTCCTAACCCCAATATATATTTTATCCTGAATAATCACGAAGCTGTTAGCTAAAAGTTTTCGCTTAAAAAAACAATTACTTACTAGTATAACACTTACTATTAATACTGCTTTTTGATATTTTTAGAATTTTTTATTTATTATTATTTTTGTTCGAAATGCGTAAAACTGTTAGAACATTAAAATCAAAAGGGAATTAAATAATATTATCGGTAAGTTTATGAATTCATTATAAAAATATTTTATTTGTTTATATGTTTTTTTTTTACTGTGAAACTTCAACGTTAAGGGAAAAAAAGAAAACTGTCATCAAGAATGGAACATGAAAGTGTAAAACTAAGTGCCAAGATAGCAAGAACAGACTAATAATTCTCCGAATCATCAAAATAATATCTGTAGGTGAAGTAAGATAGTTGAGAAAGTAACAATGAATAAATTAAAAAAAAACTTTTTCTGAGTTTTTGATTAAATAGTCTAGTTTTTAAATTATCGAACTTATTTTGACTAAACCAAAATTTTGGCAACAATACCAAAATGTAAATAAATGGCGTCATACTTTTACATAATGCATTTAATAAAGTTTTTTTTTTAAATATGATTGACCTTTATTCAATTTTAATTTTTCAGAAACAAAATGAACGTAATTGTGTCATGTTTATCACGAAAACGTGATATTTCGATGAGGTTATTTTTATTACAGTCTTCTGCAACCAGCAATCTTTTAAATATTCGAGAAAGTATTAAACGTGTTAGGGTGAAATTTTTTTACTAGGCGTATAATTTTTCAATTTTCCAAGAATCTTGGCAATGCAAAGTTGATTTTAAGTATAACTTAGCTTGTGATAGTTTTCTCATCCTGATTGGGAATTTCATCGAATTAGAATTTATAATTTTCTAAATTTTTGCAATAGAGCAGTTGAAGGTCATTATATTATTGTTATTAACTATATAAAAATATTTTATTTGGTTATCTAGTACATATTGAAACAACTTAATAAAGGGTGATTTTCTTTATTTTAAATATCATAACTATCACTAAGCCACTTTTTCCTAACCACACATTTTCTTAAACCACTTTTTTAGTTTTAATTTTATTAAAATTCTTATTTTTGGCACGCATAAGATTGATGCTACATTAGTTACATTATACACTGTTAAAAATTTGGCGCTTGGTTTCACCATGATATTAGTTCCTAGTAGCTGCAACGGCTGAGTGGTGAAATGTTTCACCTTTTTTCGGTGTTTGGTTGAACCATTTTTCTGGATTTGGAAACAAAAACCTGAGAAATGGTTCAACCGAATACCAAAAATATGGTGGAACGTTTCACCATTCAGCCGTTGCAGCTACTAGGAACCAATATCATGGTGAAACCAAGCACAAAATTTTTAACAGTGTATGCATACATAAAGAAATTGCGTTTAAGTAAAGTGTATATTTTTATACTACCAACAATATATGGACTAAAAATCCTTCTTAATTGTTTGATGTCGAAAAGTTATTATATTTTATATTCATTTGCTTTTCCTAATTCATAAGTAACAATTAATAGCAACAATGGTTAGCAAAATAAAATTCTCGTCGATATTATCAATTCTCAAATAATGTATCGTAAGATCCATTTTTAGATATTTTCCCCCGATATAAAATAATAACTAATGCACCCCAGTTTGTTCCGTTACAAAAATAACGACATTACATTTAGAAACATCTGAAACCAGTAAATTATCGCATTAAATATCTCAGCATAAAGAATTGAATTAAGGAAATGGTTTCTCTTACTCATATGTTTAATGGATTGAGTGCATAGCCTCTTACTGTGCAAAGTTAATTTGGATTTTATTGAGGAATTGAAGGCACGCAAGGAAATAAAACTATTTTTATCGTAAGAATTTATGCGGAATAGGAATCGAAATTGCAATTGAAAGCATGCTGCAATATTATTTCTAAGCAACTAACAATTTTAAATTTGATATAAAGTACTAATTATAATTTGTTGAGCGTTTTGTATTATTATAGTGTAGCACTGTAACTGTTTTAGCTTCCACACTACGTTTATAACGTAAAAAGTGGAAGGTATTATAATCGTTCAGTCCGTCTGTCTGTATGTCCGTCTATCCGTCACCCACTTTCATAGCCCAAACTACAAATGCTACGGACAAGTGTGATATGTCAAAAAATTCATCGCATCGAAATTAGAATACATTGACAATTTCAGAAAAGAATTCGAATTCGGAGTATTTCAATTATTTAAAAAACTGCAAAATTTAATGCTCATTTAAAAAGCATAGGAAGCCATTTTTATTAGAATTTAATCACCATTTCCATTAGCAACAATCGCTCGAGAAACTTTAAATCTTTTAGACAATAAATTAAAATAAATTTATTTTTGCGACATCGATCAGTTTGAAATGACGTCAAATATATTTCACTACGAGATTCTTTGTACGTTGATATGAAATGTTTTAATTCTATTTTAAAGCGAGGAATATTACATATTTAATCTTTGAAATATAAATTAATTTTTGCAAACGATAAGTAATAATTATTGAATTTTCGAAATAAAATAAATGAAACTAGCCAAATTTAGCATGTAAATGTTTAATATAGATTATCAATGCTGTGTTTATCGCCCTTTTACCTGTTAAACACAACTGTTGTGTGGAAGCGGGTTAAGTGACAGATTCTGTTACAAACCTACTTGTTTATCATTATAATTTTATTTCAGAAATAAAGAATTACAAAAAAACCTTTCATTCACTTTAAAACAGTTCGTAGTAGCTATTTCGACTGCCATACAATTTCTAAGTAACTAATTCGTATTAAATAAACAAATATAATATGAAAGGAAGGAGTATTATTATTTTTTTGTGTAATATTCGCACTATTTTTTTTATCATTATCATTTAATTTTAGATATAAAATAAATTTAAAAGAAATACTTTTCATTCACTTTTAACAAAGGCCATTTGTTATTTTATAATTAAATAATACTTTCATAATTATATTTTGATAGGTCAATACTCAAAAAAGCTATATAAAATATACGACCAAATATAATATGCATTTAATTCGATTAAATGATTACATTTATTTTGCATACATATATTTTTTTTTATTTTAAAACTATACTAAAGTAAACAAATCATGGACACAATTTAGTTAATTTGGTTAGTTTTAAATTCTATAATTTAGTTTTAATATAAAAATCTATCAAATATAATGCTTCGTACACTAATTTTTCCAACTTTAAAACGATTTATTACAAATTAAAATAAAAAATAAATAACTTTTAAAAACGTTTTGAAAAATATTTTTACTTTTGGATATGGTCATAAATCTAATCGCGAGGGTAATAATATTTTCTTATTCATCAAAAAATATAAACCATCACTTTGAAACTGCGTAATATTAGAAGAAACTGTTTAACATTATTCTATAACTGAAAACGTTATTTACTTAGTTATGCTCTCAATACAAATAGCCGCCTTTTGCATTTTGATTTGGTATAAACTTTGATGTATTTTAATGATTTATTTTTCAGACAAAAAAATATTAAAAAACCTATCTACAAAATAAATAACCTGCAAAAAACACGTTACAGTGTATAAGCTAAATCAATTCGGATAAGGTCAAGGTCACGAAAGCAGGACAATTATTGAATATTTATCTCATAAATATAACGATATACATGAGTTGAAAAACTGATTATTATAAAAAAAAACATATTGAGATTATTTTATAATTTAAATCCATTTCTTCACGTGATTTTGTAATTTTCTCGAGTCAACTAACCGCACCTCTGCGTTTCGAAACTCCTCTTCAGGCGATTGTCCCTACATTTTCTTTTACTTGACATAATAGTTGACCTCGACAGTAAAAAACGCAACCTCGCTTTGATATATTCTTTTTCACGTGTGATTAGAGCCATCGCCTACCTTGATACATGGAAAATAAGACGAAATTGATGTGATTGCAGCGTTAGAGATTCAGTTAGAGTCAATCACTAACGTGCGCAAAAACACGTGTGTTTATTTTTTTCTTTTATTCATTTCTTTATTTTCTTTGAATAAATTTTACCGAGCGGTGATGGTTGACTACAAGTATGTACATGTTATTATTTACGTGGATTTACTTTCACTGACTTTGGTGATATATAAATTTAACAAATATTTTGCCTTAATGGAAAATTAAAAAATATTTTAAAGTATAAAAAAGTCCTTAAAGTGTCATTGAAATATTTATTACCAAAAAGTCACATTTTCCCTTAACACTCCCTTTAGATACCATTCGAACTATTGAAACACAAAAGGGACTATTAAGGGTCGTCGCTTGTGTAGTCTATTTTATATATCACAATGCGCCCCAATCATTAAATTTGTTTGCAATTGATGATACACCATAAAAATAAATAACATTTCCATAATTACCACTCACCAACTGTCTGTGCTGCAAGCGTCATGTCGTGGTCCACCATTTGTCCCCAGAAGACCAAAAGAATATTAATGTGTGAATGGTGCTCACTCACATCGTGATGATTCATGAAACTCACAATTCGAGCGCTGGGCAGCTCACTGCCATCTGCGGATTTACGGGGCTCCTGGATGGCTGAAAAGAAAGTCATGAGTACCGTTATTTTGGGCAACTTAACCCAATCATTTTTAAGTTATAACTGCTTATGTACATTTTTCCTTAAATAAACTCTTATTGAATTTTTTCTTTTTTATTCTTCAGTGTCTACACTTCGTTGATCTATAAGTAAAAAAATAGTCAAGTAGATATTAGGGTTTAATGCTTGGGTCGAAGTTACTCTTATTAAAGAACAGAATTACACTAATCTACGGTAGAAGAACTGTTCTCTACGTAAATTTTTCCTTAAATAAAAATTATTGGGTTTATTATTATTTTTTTATTCTTCAGCGACTTCACTTCCCTGTCCTTTAAATAAAAATTAGTTAAGTAGATAGTTATTTAAGTTTAATGCTTCAGTCGAAGTTACTCTTAAAGGACAGAATTACACTAAGCTATGGCATAGGATATCAGGAAAGAAAGGATACAAGTTAATTTTGTCAACAACTAAGTGGATTTTTACAAACCGAATTTCACTGTTCATAATATATATCATCATTAACAATACTTTTGAATATTTAATGAAATATCAGAATTTCCAAACTATTTAAACTACCTAATTATTTGAAATATTCAGTGTTACCCATAAATGGATACTTTAAGTTTGTTTCTATAAATATTTTCCATAAATTAACATGGTTACAGACATTTTGGGTGCCATCATAATTTTACCTATTTACTCTAAAGTTTATTCTCGGACAAAAAGAGCTGTATCCTATCATTGAAAATTTTAAGATGATTCATTATTGTCAATAGCGTGAAAAGCTAAAATAATAAAATTAAAAAGTGAATCTAGGCAAAATGGAAATTTTTACCATTTTGGAAAATGCCAACGAAACATCTAATGTCATTCAAAATAAGTAATGTACATAATATTGTTAACTTTCAATCTTTTCATCCGCAATTGCTTAAGAATGAAGTTCACTTAATAGTTTTTCCAAATAAATATTCGAATTATAGATAATGATTAATATTAACATATTTACTCTAATCTAGGTCATGCTACTGGTCAAGGTCATTAGAAAGTATTGGAAAAATTATTGATTGGTTATTGGTTCTGTCTACAATCTTCGTAAAGAAAGTGAACAGACAGCGTCAATCAGTTTTTCAATTACAGGTTATTAAAATCAGTAGCAAATGCCCACGTGAACTTTTAGTCTTTGGAAATGAACCAATGCATAAATTATTTCGGACTTTCATCCTTCATTCGTCCTGAATAAGTGTTAAAAAATTAATTTAGACGCGTTCTTTTATTCACAATTTAAAGAAGAAGTGTGTTGATAAACAACATTGCTAACTACTTTAGCCTACTGTTTTTATCGATGAATACTGTGAATATCAATAGCTATTCGAGCCATTCTAAGTGTGAAACTATGGAACTGCTTTCGATATCTTAAACCAACACAAAAAAACGATGAAATTTTCCCCAGCGAGATGTAAAGGACAATGTTGGCAGTGATAACAATCCTTCAATATTGCAGTTAACATAATAGTTAAACTTTTGCTTCGGAATGTCAAACTGTCCTACATTTCATTGTTTACGTCTCAAGAAAATCACAATATAGCGCCATATCATAATGACATTTTCTGATATTAATCCAAGATTGAAATATCGAGAAGACAAGAAGAGATTACTGTCCACACCACACTCTTTAATCCGGCGCTTTCCGGAAATAATATGGGGTTTGGTACCGGATAAGCGAAAGTGGACTCATATGGATTCCCTGTGCTATTATAGGTTTGACACTAAATATTACTAATATCAAAAACTCACCATCCGCATACTCAGGCGGCAAATACCGCACCATAGCTGATCTTGCGCTACCCCACGAAGGATGCTCGAGGTTATTACACATCCCAGTGAGGGTCCTGTAACGGGACATCTCGCATTTGACCGGCTTCAGGAACGTAGGACAGATCTCTTTCAGGGCCGTCTTGCTCGTGTCGATGCGTGGAAGAGCGTGGATCACCGTGTCGCGGGACAGAGAGAACCTGAAATGTGTATTTTGTAAAATTGAAGAAACTTCGGAAACGTGGATTAATAATCGCGGGACAGAGAGAACCTGAAATGCGTATTTTGTAAAATTGAAGAAACTTCTGAAATGGGGATTAAAAATCGAGGGGCAGAGGGAACTTGAAATGCGTATTTTGTAAAATTGAAGAAACTTCGGAAATGTGGATTAATAATCGAGGGACAGGGAGAACCTGAAATATGAATTTGTTAAAATCTAAGAAATTTAGGTGCGTAGGGGAGAGTGGGGGCTAAGGGGACGCCGGGCTAATGGGACAAACGGCAAAAATGGGAGAAAAATATACTATTTTACAAATATTTCTACACTATAACATTGTAACAGTTAGTCTTTACATTTTAACAACCAAAGATCAGACATTAAAAGCATGTGTTGAAGTGGAGAGAAGAATTGTTGTTTTGGAGAATCCAAAGTGAGTTAAAAGTGTATCATTTTTTACACTTTTAAAGTATTAAATAAAAACTTTTCATAAATTAAACTATTGTTTTAGGTAGAAGACATATCATAGATTAGGATATTGGATGTCAAATACTCTGGTGAAATACACGTGGTTATGTGTTGGATCATTTATAAATAATAACACTTTGGGGTCTAATGGGACAGAAACTATGGGGTCAAATGGGACACGAATAAACCTAGCTTTGTATGCTTCTCTTGAAGAATCTATATAAATCTCGAATATCTTATTCAGTCAAGTTGCCGAAAACTTTTTTAAACTTAATTTTAAACTTTTTGAACTTTTTTCGTCGTATAATAAGTAAAAATTTAAGTAGCTTTATTGATGACATATTATACCATCTGCAGTTTCATTAATTACATCTGAACAGAGCTTGGTGAAGATAAAGGATTGTTGTGTAAATGTAGGTTAAGGATGATTTCTGAATAGAAAGTAACTTTCCTTTAGACTATTTTGAAATAGAAAGCGATGACTTCGTAAGTATTTGAAGAGAACGGTCTTTTTAAATTCACGTAACCTGAAAAAGAGAACAAGTTTGGGATAAATTTTAGGAGATTTAGTTACAAAACTCGCCTTTCCAGTGATTCAACAAAAGTTATATGGGAGCATCATTGATTTTGAGTTTTAACCTTGATATTTCACCTTTCAATGGGAAATAATTAATTTAAAAAATAAAATTTCATTATGTATACATTATGTGAATGGTGTTTGCTTTAAAATTTTAGTTTCAGGTCATTTTCTGATTAATTTTCTATTTTTTGAAAATTTAATTGGGGCAACATTTACTATGTCCCATTAGCCATATGGGGGCTAATGGGACATTTACATATTTGTTTAAATTTCTTAGCAAATAAAATATGGTACGGTTTTAACATCTGTCGAATGACTCTTTAAGTAAACGGATGTTCAGTTTATGAGCTTGTAAAAAAATAAATTTAAATTCTTGTATTTTTGGTGAAATACAGAGGTTAATAAAAATGTGTCCCATTAGCCCTCACTCTCCCCTTAATTTTACTTATTATCTTATTTAGATTTGCTTTCAATAAACCTTTTAAGTCTGTAAAATTAAAGCAAGTCCCTTAAGGAGTCAGTCTCTCAAATGTTGATTATGAATAGTTTATAAAGAATTCTTGTAATTTTCTAATATTTTGTTGAATTGTAATATTTATTTGAATTATATAAGTTGAATAGCCTTTTGTGAATATATTAATAAATTTGTCCTGAATGATGCAAACCACATTTGTATGTTTTAGATACAAACTTTTCCTTATATTCTATGAACTGAACTACGTAACAGGACACAGACACTATAGTTTGCATTAAAGTAAACTAACTTTTAAAAAAAAGTGCTTTAACGTTTATTTATGATTTTTTAGCATGGGCTGCATATAAATATAGGTCAACCGGTCGATGATAGAGGATTTAAAAGCATTAAATTGCTTCATTTACTCTCTGCTATATGAGGGATTGAAATTAAACGCGAGCGAAGCACTACGTACGCGTTTTGTTAGAAACATGTTGTGTTAAACGTTTTCGGCTGTCTATTTCTAGTCGCTGTACAGAGCTTTACTACAGCCACGTATCGACTTGAAAATTTGAACAGCTTTTAAATGACGAAGTCAGGACCTCAGCAGAAAAATTTGTGAGTATGCCCCCGATGTGTTTACTTAAACATTAGTATGCGGAATGCGTAAAAGTTTTTACCTTTGCTTCATAAGGAGGGAAAATATTTGATGCTTCAAAATATTTGCATCTGAATAATTCTTGAATGAAAGGAACTTAAGTAGATACACAAATTTTACAAATTCAGTTCTTATGCTATAATTTTTTCAAGAACGTGTTTAAAAAATAACAATTCAAGAAGTTTATTTCTTTATTGTATTTTTAATAATCTAACACAACTCCACCTAAGTAAGCGCTGCTAAAATAATATTACATTAAAAAGTACTTAAAACTAATCATATTTTTATGTACGTAAGTGTATGCAAAATCAAACAATTAAAAGTACCCTTCAACTTACTATTTTCTGATATAAAAGAAAAGTATTTAAGTATTAGCATTCTAGAAAATGAGATGGAACATGTGGTTAATTAATTAAGATAGATAACTAAGATAATGATTAATTGAGAAAATAATTAATTGAGGAGGTGTACCTGTGTGCTAATATTCTTGTCGTCTCTTGTATAATCTCTGCTGAAACTGCTATATGTTCTGCCTCAGGATAGACAGAGGATAGCTCATAAATTTCTTTTGGCACATTACCTATAGAGAAATAAAATTAATAATGCACGGAACGCATGTTAGAGTGACATTTACAAGCTTAAAAAATGATTGACATACTGTCATTAACTTCATAATTTAACCAGTAAAATATTATGTAATTGGTTATGTATCCGGATTCAATTGACATTTAGTAGATTCATTTGTTTTTCAATTAGCCAGAGGAAACATTATTTGTTGGATTATTTTTATTTAAAAAAATTTTGCTTTTAAAGTAAAAAAAAGGACTATGTATTTACAGATATTAATTGCAATAAACTTTAAAAAAATTATACAGTTGAAACACATTATATTTTTTTATTATATGACACCCCCCCAACGTATAAAATAGTAACACTTATGTAATTTTCACTCAATGAAGGAAGTGTAAATTGGTGTTTAAAAAAGTCAAATACTTTTTTTTATATTTTTAAATTTTTAAGTAATTTTAAATATATTTAAATCGGTAATATGTTATTAGAAAGAATTTATTAAACTCTGTATTTTTTTCGGTCTAGTTAAATAATAGAATCATTTATCGAGAATGTGTCGGAATCGCCCTGTAAAATTTTTTTGCGTAACGTTACTCCAACTTCCGTAACGTTACTCCATAACACTGGTAGAAACTAACTTTACGAAAATAGTCTAATATTTGTGGTATGATAAAAGAGTAAATTAGAAAATTTGTTCACTAGTTTAGGTTACAAATACCGACATAACGACATTAACTACTTAAAATGCCATTTCATTTTGAGGTTTCTTTTACACCTTTTAAAAATTTTGGTAGAACGTTAGTCCATAAAACTGGTGGTCCATCTTTATGGAGTAACGTTACACAAAACGTTTACACTGTACATAAATATACTTATTCCCGCCAGGAAAAAGTGTTTAAAAAAGTGTGAAAGCCTAAATATTTAACTTTCGTGAATCTATGGAAGCATGATCGTTATGGTGTGAATATTCATAAACTTGCCGACTTAAACGAAAGAAAACAAATTACAAAAGTATCAATTTTTAGGAAACGTAGAAAACTTCCGTTACTTTAGTAAATATAAAATTTAATGAGAAATTTTAAGTCGGAGCTTTATATCATATAAACGCAGATAAAAGGTTCAAAGCCTTATTTTATATGTGATGTAACTATTTAATCATTATCTATATTCATATAGTTGACCACTTATAAAATTACTATAAAATGCTTTCAATAAAATATCAAAAGCTTTTTGTAAAAAAAACGATTTTAAGCACGTATCCGACGATTTGATTCAATGAATCAAAATTGCTCTCCTGGTGGGCACGTATAAAATTGATTGCTAAGAACAATATTTTATATTTTTTTCAGATTCCGGAGAAAAATTCTGTAATGCAACATTCAGCCACATGGCTTTATACCATATACCATAATAATATTGATATATAGTTTCTATATTCATGTCAACTTTGTTTAATCAAACTATTTCATAGAGACAACATTGATAACGCTGTAAAATAATTTCTGTTAAATAATTAATATGTTTTGGTTAATAAGGTGACTATTCTACGCAAATACCGCAACCCCTCCATAAAAAACCTAAACAAAATGGATCTCAATGCTATCCGAGGATCGAAATTCGAAATAAACCATCTTTTCGAGTATGTTGTTAATAGTAGCCAGTAAAAGCTTTTGCAAGCCCAGAAAAATTTCAAGGTCAGCCTTACGTAAAAACTATTTGGGCACAACCATTTTATGATCTAATTTTTTTTTAAAAAAAGTGGAAATATAATTTTTATTATAATCCTATATAAATATGAAGCTTTTAGTTTAACGAATAGATTTTAATACGATAAAAGAATTTATTTCAGTGGTTTTAAAAATAATGTATGCTTCCGAAAATCATTGAAAAGTCCTTACCAATTTTGTTTCTGGCTTCATATGAAGCTTGACTAATGTCTTCATATGTAATGCAAATATCACCATATTCCCCAGTGGAGGCAGTTTTCAGTCTAAAAGAAAACAAAATATAAAGTTTAACTTTAAACGCATATTTTAAGATAAACATATAAAAACATCTAATTCATTAATCAAAGTGATATTTTTACAATTTACATTAAAATTCCATATCCTTACACTTCCCCTTCTCCTTCGTTCCGTGTTTCTATAACTAAGTTTGGTTGTTTATCTAAGTTTTATGCTTTAGCTAAACGAAACAAAAATTACCTATTTAAGAAATTATTTTCTAACAAAACAAAGAGCATCCACGAGTTATAATCTTTCAAATTGTCATGCACATACTTAATAGACAATAAAGATAAATAACAAAAATTGTAGTGTACTAAGTATTAAAAAAAAGAAAAGTTAAGTCTATCATTTTTTTTAAATTACTCCAAACATGCGTCGGTGTAACAATTGAGTTTCTTTTCAAACGACGCGACATTTAAAGCTGTCTAGGCGACGATATTAAAAATATATATTCTGAAATGCTATAAATTAACTATAAATTATATAAAACAAAAAACTATAAATTATAGATAATAATAATTTTTGTTACTTTTTATAATTTATTCCGCCAATTTTTAAACACTGCATTCCAATTTAAACTAAACCGTGATTATAAATTGAAAGACTCAACTGGTATTTAAAAAAATTAAAGATATGCCTTTAAAATTTTAATTGATCCTACATCTTATGCATGGTGTAGACTGGTTAACCAAATTGGTGAGTACCTTGTGGGACATTCTCTGTATTATACAGGATGGTGCAAAAGTAGGCTTACAGTTAGTTAGGTATACAGCTATTTATACAAAAACAGTTATTTATACTTTTAATGCAGATTTAGTTTAGTTTGGTTGAATTATCGTCGCACTAGAGCTACAGGAGAGTTATTGGCGACAGGCATCGTAATTAAGAACCATAGTCAAAAGTGACAGCTTTATTTACTTACATATATTTACATACTTAATCCCGAAGGTGCTTAAATTGTCTACCTTCGACATTGATGCATTCCTGCAACCTATCCTCGACACTCTCACACACAGTACGACACAAATTCGAGTTGTCACGAATGTCCTTAAAAGCATCATCGATGAATTTCTTCAAGTGGCGTACTGGGGCGGGTTTTCTGGAATGAACATTATCCTTTACTACTCCCCAGAAAAGAAATCCATGGGAGTTATGTCCGGGGAACGTGGTGGAAACTCAATGCTCCCCCGTCTCCCTATCAAATGATTCGGGAAGGTCAGATCCAGGTATCGTCGGACCACCAAAGAATAATGCGGTGGGCACCGTCCAAAGAGTTCTATAGTAGGGTAGAGACTGAACCTACCAACCGCACCGTGACCAACACGGAGACAATATAGGGTGGCATGTGGGCCCGATGGCCGAGTGGTTTGGATCGCAGGCCATAATGCTAGCAGTGCGCGCGCTGTAATGGGTGCGGGTTCGATTCCCGCCTTTGCCCTGGGTGTACTTCCTTTCTCAGTATCAAAATTATAAATTAACTAGCACTTTTGCCACTCTATTCGGGCTCCGTAGTGAGCCATGGCTGCCGATGGCAGCTCAGTACGAGTCGTTCCTCTACCCTACTATAGAACTCTTTGGCACCGTCCTGTTGAAAAAACAACTCCGCAAAGTAGGGCCGTGCTTGCAGTTGTGGGACTACAACTTGTACCAACATATCCAGATACCTGGGGCCATCAACGGTTCCATCGAAAAAGACAGGCCCCACGACACCCATCGCAGGATATGCCACCCCACACTGTGACGCCTGGTTGATTCAAATGCGTAGTCAAATGACATGTGGGTTTTCGTCGGCCCAGTACAAAGAGTTATGTCTGTTGACGTGGCCAGACAATTTAAAACAGGCTTCATCTGTCCACACTATTTTCGAAAGCAGGTCTGGTTGTTCTGTCAGTTGATCGCGCATTATCTCTCAGAACTGTAATCTGCGGTCAGGATCGTCCTCAAGAAGGCCATGTAACGGTCTTGGGCGGTACGGCTTAAGGTTCAGTTGGTGCATCAGGCTTTGTAATGATGCCCTCGGGATCATCAGCTCCCGAGACGCTTCTCGCGTAGACTTCTTTGGACTGTTTACGAATGTAAGGGCTACATTAATCTCATTTTCCTGTGTCAACGTCATGCGTCGTCGTCCAGACTTCGGGGCATTGGCGATGGAACTCGTGGTCTCAAACTTGTCTCTGATGATGCGGTAAATCGCTTGACGGGACGGCGCAGGCAAATTAAACTCATTTTCCCATGTCGTACGCACAGTCTCTGCATTTTCGTACTTCCAGTTGGTCTTAAGGATCCACCGTCGGTGCCCTCCTCGCTCAGATTTCCAGCCATAGTTTACACTTATAAACAAAAGTACAAATTTTCCACCAGCACAAATCCTTTTACAGGATATTTGGCAGGTGGCGAGATTCGAAGTTACGTCCTCTGGTGACATTATTTGCATATTTCTAGAGCATCAAACACATAAAACGAAGCTTTCTCGAAACTAAACCAAACGAAGTCCACAAATCGCCACTCTTTGGATTCGATACGCTGCATGTACGGCTTAATTTTAGCCAACCAACAAAACTAAACACGACCATGTCAAATACCTGTTCTAAATAACATAAAGTTCTTACCAATGGTACATTTGGGCCGGCATTAACTCTGTAAGCCTACTTTTGGGGCACTCTGTATAAAGAGATGTGTAAAATATTCAAAGACATTTTTTGAAAATATTTTAATTTGTCTTCTATATTTAAAATATTAGTTCAGAACATATTCTAATCCTACATATATCCATGCATATTCTAATCCTACATAAATTTTAGTCTTTTAACCCATAAAACAAGATTAAATATCCGTAACCTATATTTTTTCGTATTATCAATCTTACTAGCGTTTTTATGACAATTGAATATTTTAATTCCGACACAATAACTTATGTTTATGAACATTAAAAATAATAAAACATCAAACTCATCCAAATATGAACATAAGATATGAATATTATCTGTTGAGCTCTTCTTACGCATAATGTTGCTTTATAAATTATACAATGTATATAGGTAAATATCGAGGGGGGGGGGGAATCATCATAAGAAGAAACCAATATAGCAAAATACTTTTCACATGAAATAAAAGTGCTATGATTATTTCCGAGTTATTTTTACTGCCAGATATTAGCTTTATTGAAGCCTTTATTACGCTGTGAAAATGTGCTGGGTAATGTTGCTCCTTAAAACTGGAGTGCCAAACGTTATTCCATAATGATTCCGTTGGAATTATTATGGAATGTTAAGTTAGTAACGTTACGTTACACAAGACAAGAAGTAACGTTACACAAGACAAGAAGTAACGTTACACAAGACAAGAAGTAACGTTACACAAGACAAGAAGTTTACTCATATTTTGCGGTGTAGCATTACTCCATAAATTTGGTGTAACGTTCCTCCGAAGAACTGAAAGCCAAACTTGCTGCCACCGATTTTACGGAGTAAACTCCTTATGTGAGTTACCTTACACAATAAATTTGATGTAACGTTACTAAGAGAGTTGAAGTAACGCTCTACATCAAAGTTATACAGTGTATTTGAACATTAAAGTTCGTTAGTGAAATTTGGCTGATAGTTGGCAATCAAGTGTTTTCTTAATCAATAAAATATTTTTTTTTATTCAATGCTACAATATTAAAATTTATTACGTGTAAGTTACAGCAGTTTAAATTGAAAGTTTCACTGATGTCCTAAAAAGTTTATTTACGAATTTTCTTATTGATAATTTTTTTTAACAATGGAAATTCTGAAAATTTAAATTTGATGAAATTTTTGTCGACACATAGTTTATCATATGTGGAATTAAAAGATATGTGTTTAAATACAAAAACAATAAGTTTACAATAAGTATATTAGTTAACAATAAGTTTATAATATGCGGAATTAAAAGATATGTTTAAATACTAAAACCTAGTATCGGAATTTTAAAAAAAAATATTGTTTACTTTTAAATACAGAGGTTTTGAAAATGCTTAACCATTTTCTGAAATAGGCAATGCATTCTTATTATTTTTTTTAAAAATGTTCTTGATTTAAGTATAATGTACCAGATTTCTGCACTGGCTTGCCTTTTATGAATCAAAACCATTATATGAAAATTTTGACAAGTGCAAGATTAAATCATATTTTTCCATACAGTTTATGTAAGATATTTCTCCTTATCAATAATTAAATACATAACAGGTGCAATGCTTACTCTATTTGAGCTCGCTGACAGGTTGCAAATCAATCCTCAATGATAAATATACGGAGATTATTTATGAATATTAATCTACAAACACAACACATCAAGATTCTAATAGATAGGGTTCAAGTAAAGATATCTCCGAATTTCACGTTTAGTTCAACAAAACATTTCTTTTTCCACGAAATGGGCTTGATCTGAACCATGTACTTAGACAGAATACGCCCTAATGATGTGGACAGTTCAGTGGGTTAGCCTGACAATCAAGTAACTGGCATTAAAATAAAAAATAGGTTTTTGATTTGTATCATCTCCTTTGAATATCGCACCGTTTTACAGGTATTTTACAAGAAAATATGTAAAATGCAGGAATTATATTTTTTTCTATCAACTAAATTTTCATTTTAAAATAAGTTCTATCTATAGCACTTTTTTAAATTCCGGGGTTGATTTAAATCGATGCATGGTCTATTATTAATTACCACTAACTTCCAATATTTTAAATTTTTTTAATAGTATTTACGTTCTTTTAAATATTATTCAAAAAAATTAAAGTTACAGAGAACAAAAAACGCCTGTTCAAAACATCAAATTTTCGTTTTAATTTTTAATCACTAAATTATAAGTTTACGAAAAACTGAGATAATACTCATATGAATATGAGTCAGGCGTTTGAAAGGATGGTAGTTAATTTCAACGTAACTTTGATGCTACCTTCAAATGTCAATATTACAAAAACACAGATTTTCAAAGTTCATATTCACTTTTCTCTGTATTTATTTTAGTTGGACAGTTGAAATTTTCTGTGATGTTGCATGGATGTCAATTCAACCAGTAAATCAAAGTTTTACAAACAAAATATTAGTGAACAAAATTAAGACATTTTTTTTCAATTTAAATAGTGCGAAAAAATTCTATTTAGGTGATTAAGTTAAAATTTTTGCTGTGTTACAATCAAATTTGAGGTTCATTAGTTTTAATGGACTACTTTTTAATCATGCATAAATTATTTTCAGGTACACGCAATGGTTGTACTTGAAAATGAATCAAAAGGCTGAAAATCAGTGTTTTGAAATAATGACAATTGAAGCTGGCAACAAAGTTTTATAGAAAAAAAAACTCCCATCTTTACAAAATACAGTCCTTTGTTAAGAAGTTTGTCATATCAGTTTTTTCGTCAGAAATTCATAATTTAGTAATTAAAAGTTAAAAATGAAGGGGGGGGCAATATTTTGAAGCGTCGTTGTGGTCTCTACCCCCTAAGTCTGTAATGCCAATTTTTTTCATTAAACTCTAATTTATAAAAATTGAATAAATTACAATCATGCGTTTTTGCCATTTCTTAAGCGTTTGGAAAGATTAGCAGTAATAGCGATTAACAACTTTTTAAAACGCCCTCCTTTGGCTGTAAGTCATTAATATCTTCCAATAAGCTGAACGACATCGATAAGTATCTGCATGCAACTTTCCCTCATATTTCTTATCTTTATAAGTTCTTTGTTGTTTCTAACCTTTTGGTTCTTGTCCCAGATGGTCTGTATGACGTCGATGATCCTAGTAGTTTAGGTTACTGGGTAATACAGAGGGCGTAGTCAAGACGTAAAATGGGTTCAAATTGACAGACGCTACTTAATTATTCCGTTACTACCAAAAATAAGCGTCAAAAAGCATTTATAAAGTTCATTCTTTTCAAGGTCCCACCCTTATAAAATTTTGAGTGAGTTTTTGATATATCTTTTTGAAGTGACAAATATTGATAGATTTTTCAAATAAATACATAGTTTAAGAAGAGCATAATTATACTGCTAAAATGTAAATTTGTTGCCATCTAACATTGACCGTTTCCCTCCCTTGACAAAATTGGCCTTAATAATATTGTTTATTTTTTAATTTTAATAATACTCCAAATGATTATAAGAAAATTAATAAAACAATTCTTCTAAATAATATAATTTTGTTAAAAAATTTGTTTCAATTTTTCACATTCTTTTTAGAAACTTAGCCTTTTTACAATTTATGTTGTTTTAGAGAACAATTCCTCATTAATTATACACAAGTAAGTATGTAATGTTACCGTAAGACTATAGAACAGTGCAGAAGTTTTGCAGTATGCCTAAGTTATTTAAACATTTATTGCATGGTTTTATAGGCATATTCCCCCTTTTTTAGCATGCTTATACATTACTAGACATACGGCACGTAAGCGTCGATAAATAATACCTCTTGATATTAATTACCTCTTGAATATTAATGATACATCTCGTATTTTATTAAAAACACAAGAGTTATAATTAATAGTGTATTCTAAGTAATTATAAATTTCCGCCCGGCCAATCTGTTGTTGTTGGTTTTTGTTGGATGTCATGCCTAGTAATATTTTCTGGAACTACCAAAAAAATTATTAGGTATGACATCTAACAAAAACGAACAGTAATAGAGAGGCCTGGTATACAAGTTTATCTGTCGCATAATAATACATGCTTTTATTTAAGTACTCATCTGTTATTTATATAAATTACCTTTTGAATATATAGTACAGTAAACTTTCAATTTCGTTCATTCACCATGGTTTCTTAAAGAAAACGTGATGTATTATCGTTAGAGGGTGAGCTGAAAATTATAGAGCAATCAGATGAAGGAGTTACGGGTAGACAGTTGGCTGAGATGTACGGTGTTGGACAATCAACAATTTCAGATATTGAAAAGAAGCAAACCTACAATTTTAAACCTCGTGACAGCACTTGAAAACGAAGATAGAAGTTCATCAATAAAAACAATGAAGGCACTTATAAACAAAGATTTAGAAGGTAATGTTTTCAAGTGATTTGTACAGCAACGTTCTATGGGGCACTCGATTTCGAATCCAATTCTTGTGAAAAAGCGAAAGTTTTAACTGAGAAGCTTGGTTAAGAGGGATTAATTGTCAGTCCCTCCCATAGAGCTAATGCATTAGTTTTGGAACCACAACTTCCGCAGAAGTATTGCTTTGCCAGGTTAGCCCTTTTTCCCCAGGTATGGGAACCAACATAACATCCAAATGAAACAAATTTGAAACGAAAATGTTATCTAGTTATTTAATTATATATTTTTGAAGTTTTAAAATGCCAAAAATATACAGCAGATGGCGACTCTATTTTAAAACTTTATCAATTAATAATTAAATAATCGGATGCTATTTTCTTTTCAATTTTATTTTAAATTTATTTTATGAAGAACCAGCTAGAAGTTATCAGCAGACGCCAAAGTTGCATAAGATTTTATTGATAAATTCTAAGTTAGGTAAACTCCTTAGATTCTGAGTTTGTAAGACTCCTACGATACTGAGTTTGTGTATAACGCCGATGAAACCGGCTTTATCTGGAAAGCTCTGCTTAAAACCACTTTAGCATATAAAAGAAAGTATAGTGCCGCAGGATATAAATTTAGTAAAGACCGTGTTATGGTGCTTAACTGCGATAACTGTGGCTGTGAACTGAAAGGGCCATGAAAAATGTCCAAATGCTCTTTTTTTTTATAAAACGCAACTCAAAGGCTAGATAACTGCAGCATTGTTTACCCAAAAATATGACTACCTTTTCACTAATGAAATGGAATATTACCATACATATCTGGGGAAAAAGGCAGTAATGTGCTTTTGATTGTTGATAAAGTATTAAATCATCCCATCGAAAAATTGTTGGAAAGGAGGAATGTTAACTTTGAAACTATTTTTTTTACGGCAAACGTCACTAGCTTATTGCAACCAAAGGACCTATCTGTTATTGAAACCATGAAACGTCATTACAGAAGGCAACTTTTAAAAAAAACTTTTGGTTGAGGGATAAGACGAAGAAAGTGCGTTGGTTAACCACAACAAATAAACGTGAAAGATTGCGCTTACATGGTTGCGGAAGCTTGATTAAGGCAGTCACATTAAAACGTGCGTGGAAAAATTTAAAAGACATATCAACTTAAGAAGAGAAGGAAAAGTAGAAAAAGGACAAATAATATCAAGGAAAGGAAATGGAAGAGACAGAAGAAGACGAGGATGACGTGCCCCATGAAGAATTAAGAAGCATTCTTTTAAAAATTCCTGGCTGTTCAGAGGTTAGTGCTGAAGATATAGAAAGTGGATGGTGTGTGATTCAACATATCTTGGGTATATCGTTCTAAATAATGGTGAACTTATTGAAAGTTGAGGAGAAAAAAGTCAAGATCATGTCGTCAAGTAATACTTTTTTGTGTTTAAATTAAAATGTATTCTAAAAATTCTTTGGTTTCTTTATTCAACTAATATATTATTATAGTCATATATTGTTATTACTAAAACTACTATTGCTAGAAAAACAGGTGAAAAACTTTATAATATCAATTTCTCAATAGTTGAAAAGTATTATTTTAACAATGCATAATTTTTTTTTAGATTTTGGTTATTAATTAAGAATATTTTATATGAAAAAATCAAATTATTTTTTGTGTAAAGATTTCCTAAATTACTATTTTTCTTTAAAAATTGTTTTAATATAAAAAGTAAATAAAATGGTAAATTACTACAATTTAATATTTAACAGATTTGTCGCCATTTAAAATAGTTGCTTCCATGTTTTGAATAAATGTTGTAGATAATTGAAGAGCCTAGTGGAAGAACGCGCTAAGTGACATTTTTGAAAAATTGAGATTTTTGTGTCAATGAACATATTAATAATTTCTATTAACGATAACAAGTTTCCCCTTTATCATAAACTTTAACTTTAGCATATTTTTTCCGGTTTACACGTACCGTTTTCAACAGATCTGAGTGCTAACTTAAAACTTGAAAGCTCATTTTCTCGTTTTCACCTTTTTATCACTTAGCAAGTTCTTCCACTAAGCTCTTCAATTGCGATAATGATATTTTACGGTGGTAGTTTTGAATTGGTTTTAAATTGAACTTTCTATTCTATAGTGATGATATTAATTATCATAGTTACATTAGTTACATATTAATATCATTATCGCAATTGAAGAGCTTAGTGGAAGAACTTGCTAAGTGATTAAAAGGTGAAAACGAGAAAATGATCTTTCTAGTTGTGTCAATGAACATATTAATAATTTCTATTAAAGATAACAAGTTACCCCCTTTATCACGAACTTTAACTTTAGCATATTTTTTCCGGTTTGCAAGTACCGTTTTCAACAGATCTGAGTGCTAACTTAAAACTTGAAAGCTCATTTTCTCGTTTTCACCTTTTATCACTTAGCAAGTTCTTCCACTAAGCTCTTCAATTGCGATAATGATATTTTACCGTGGTAGTTGAATTGGTTTTAAATTTAACTTTCTATTCTATAGTTATGATAAAATATTCCTGAAAGCTATTCCGTAAAATTAATGTTTCAATTTACAGAAAGTTTTAAACATTTAATGTAAATGTTATTTAAATCTAAAATATTCTACAATGTTTTATAATTTTATCAAAACAGTAAAATAGTATTAAATGAAATTGTTATATTTAAATATTTATTTAAAAAAGAAACCTTGAAATTACTCACAGTAAAAAAATGGATGGAATGTTACTCTATAAACACGGTGGCAGCACATTTTAACAGCTTTCACAGTTTTTACGGAGAAACATTTTACCATTTTTTTCAGTGCTTTTATATTTAGATATTTTAGATTATAAGACATCGAAAGTGTTTGAAAGGAAACTCATTTCAGACGCGATAAACATATTAAAAGTAGTTGTTTCAGACTTCACAGGTGTCTGAAACTTAGACGCAAAATCATGTCTGAATGTGGTGTCATCCATTTTAGACATTTTTTTTTTTAATTTCAAATTAAGACATCTCATTTTGCTGTGAGTGTGCGTGAAGTTTAAAAACGACTACTTTTTTGCCCATTATTTTATCATTTTTACAATTTTCTTGCTAAAACAAAAACGGATGACAAAACATTACCAAATTATTATTTTCATTAAATTGAATGTTGTATTAAAACTCGGACTACGTAGTTACGTTAGAAGTTCGTTTTATTCAAATTGAAATCCCATAAGTAGAATGTGAGAACAAAAAAAAAAATCTAAAATTTCAAATGTAAAACAAGTTTTGTTTGGTTAAATTAATCGGGAAAAATAACAAAACATAAATTTTGAAATTTTTACTTAGATAAATTTATTTAAAAAAGTTATGCAAAAATGTCAGAATGGATGCCATGAAAATATCCCTATCATGATGTAATTTTTGAAAATTAAATTAAATTTTTTTAATAGAATTTGGACAGCTTTTATAAAAGTAAGTAAAGGTTTTGGTCAAAAAATTCAGGTGTTAATTTTTCTAAATTTTTGAATAACAGTTTAATTTTTTTTTCAGTGAGAGATTTTCAAGTTTAAACTCCTATGCATAAAATTTCATTCCAAACTTTTTAGTTAGTGAAAACTTTATTTATTATTTATTTTTTTCACCACTATTCACTGATATTCTGTCTGTGAAAACTTTAGCATTTATTAAACGTTAAATAAATGCAATAATTTCCTAAAAATTTGATATCGTTAATTTGATAAAAAAAAGGTCATTATTTTTAGTTAATAAAATATTTCATATATGTTGTTGAAGAACTTCATAGCACTTATTTACTAAAATTTTAATGCTAAAAATCCTGAAATTTTATGTCAAGGTCTTACAAACTCCATTGCTTCAAAATCAGGTTAAAAACGAGATCTTAGAATATAAAATGGATGCATGATTTTAAAGAAAAAAAAATAATGCAAGCAAAACAACCCTAGCATGATAACCACTGTCCCCGTTTGCACTCAGTTGTTTGTGTTTGTGGGAAAAGAATTTTTTGTCGAGTTTAATAACTTTTTTATGGGTTGGACACTGCATTTTTTTGTCTTTATTTTTTATAAGTTTCCGAATACTAAGATTTCGGTCACTTTTCGTATATACTATATGCAAATGATGTAAAACACTTTAAAGTCAAGTTATAACGGTTCTAGATTTGATTTCTATCGTTGTGCAAAGCGTTATTTGTAGAATAACTTGATATAATTACTAGACAAAAATAAAACTGTACCCATATCTCACCAATGGATTGTTGGAATTGATTGATTTTTTTTGCAGGAACCTCACTATTGATAACGTTAAGTTTAGTTTTTTCATTTTGATTAATTTGTTTTAATAGTCTGAAAAAGGTGTATCATTGTTGATCATAGAAAGAAGGTAATTATTAGACAGCGTCAGGAAATCAATAGACACTTATTCTAACTTAAGTCTATCATTTTTCTTATCCTAGTTTACACAATCCTACATAACCTAGTTTATCAATTTTAAAATATCCCTAGCAAAATTGCACAGATTTTGAGGGTGTAGTCGAACTTACAGCTTCCAAAATTGATACTTTTTAAAAAGCTAATTCAACTCCAAGTAAAATAATGAAATATTGAAATAAGCATATGACAATGGGCATCACTGTTAAGTGATAATCGTGTGAGGAAAAAACTAATTTTGACGAAAATACTTGGTAGGAAAACCTATGGTAGTTTTACCATAGTTTTTCAGAGTAACGTTTCACCAATTCTGGAGTAAGATGACTTAATTCAAATTATGTGAGAAACCCTTCGCAAAACGCTGTGTAACTCTGTATTATTCCACAACTTTTCAATAGATTGCAATCGCATGAGCCATTATGAAGAGAATTATGAAAAAAATGCAGTATCTATCGAGCCGGCACGCAACTGGCTTTGAGTAGTGGAAAAGCGACGTTTTTGTGATAGCAGGATGACAAGATCAAATATTGCCTTAGGACATAGTTTGACATGGAAATATCACGACAAAATGTCGATACAGAATTTCACCCACCATGTATAATGTTAAATTCTACTATAAGCTGCTAAATTTTATTGAAAATTTGGAGGCAGCGATATTGCCATTATGTTGTATTCGGTTAAAAGCTTAACTATTTTTTGTTATACCCTTACTCCATGTTTGTGGAGTGTAACACTTCTCAATTTTTGTGGAGGAAGGTTTCCGCTTTTTAAAGATCGTATTTTGCGACAAGTTAACCTCTATAAGCAGCCATATCCACAACCATTAATTCACAGTCAGTAACTTTCTCGACAATTCCTCTGCAGCTGCCAAAATATTTGTCAGCTGTTCTTTACTTCCCATGACCGTTTTAGGGTGAATACAGAAAAATAGGACAGTATGGTGTACAATGTTAGTGTGTTCAATATACTGTAATTATCATACAAAATTCATTAATAAATACAGAACGGCCGAGAGGTGGGGTGTCATCGAAGCCTCCGAATACCCGCCCACCAAAATTATAATATCTGGAAAAATGTAGGTAATTTTTTTTCTTTGGATTTTTCAAATTCCTTTTTTCTTGCAAGTTTATTTTTGTATCTTCGTCATCTTACCGATACCTCTTCGTCATCTTATCCACTACGTTGGGTAAGGTTGCGAAAACTGCTTATTATTTTCAATTCAATTTATTTCATAATTTTATTTGGAATTTCGGCCTTAGAAATATTTTATGCATAATGGTTCAAAGAAGTGTTGGAACAAAAGAAATTTTTTGGGTGCATTTTAAATAACCGAGGAGTAGAGTCTAAAGCTTACGTTGACCTTCCTACCCTATCTTCCCCTAAGTTGCATGACATTACTCAATAAAGCTGGAGGCATCACATACTGCCTCTAGTTTCATGGAGTAATACTACAACACATTTTTAAAGTGTTTATAAGAAACCTTATTTAAAAAAACAATTTTAAGTAGTAATTAATGTGGTTACTTGGGCATTTGTGAACCCATTATTGACTACATTTTTTAATTCATTCATTTCGCAAAAAACAAATGTCGGCTACTTTTTCCATAAAGCAAATTTCCACCAATTTAATGGAGTAACGATATAAGAAGTTACACCAATAATATAGTGAATGAAGTGAGTGCATTTCAATTCAAACTAAATAGTGGTTTGTTAAATTCAATTAGTGTCTCCACTAGTTTAAAATTATATTTTAAGTATCTACAATCTGTACAATTTTAAGTAGTAATTAATGTGGTTACTTAGGCATTTGTGAACCCATTATTGACTACATTTTTTAATTCATTCATTTCGCAAAAAACAAATGTCGGCTACTTTTTCCATAAAGCAAATTTCCACCAATTTAATGGAGTAACGATATAAGAAGTTACACCAATAATATAGTGAATGAAGTGAGTGCATTTCAATTCAAACTAAATAGTGGTTTGTTAAATTCAATTAGTGTCTCCACTAGTTTAAAATTATATTTTAAGTATCTACAATCTGTACAATTTTAAGTAGTAATTAATGTGGTTACTTAGGCATTTGTGAACCCATTATTGACTACATTTTTTAATTCATTCATTTCGCAAAAAACAAATGTCGGCTACTTTTTCCATAAAGCAAATTTCCACCAATTTAATGGAGTAACGATATACGAAGTTACACCAATAATGTAGTGAATGAAGTGAGTGCATTTCAATTCAAACTAAATAGTGGTTTGTTAAATTCAATTAGTGTCTCCACTAGTTTAAAATTATATTTTAAGTATCTGAAATAAAATTTACAATAAAATTAAACAAAAATTCTCACCAAAATAGTCTTTATAACAACACTGTAAAAATGCGTTGAGTTACTCTATAAAACTATTAGCAACCTAGTTGCTTCCAACTTCAAGGAGTATACTTACACCAAATTTATGAAGTAAAAATGCACACTAATAAGAAGCCCACTCCAATTTTGCAGTGTAACTTTTTTCCATAAATTCGTAACGTTATTCGGTGTAACGTTACTCCATAAATTCATAAAAGGTTATTCCATCAATCTGAAGGCAACAATCGCTGCAACCAATTTTATGGAGTAAAGTTACACCAAATATTTACAGTGTATACTAAAAATCTTTTTAATAAAATGATATTTTAGATAGTTAATTTTGTTAAATGAACATTTGTCAATCACACCAATGAACAGTTTCTGTAATATATTATCTTCTTTACTTAAAAAAATATCGGCTACTATTTCTATAAAGCTAGAAGTAGATAGGCTTTCTCCAGTTTCATGAAGTAACGTCTCACCAAAGTTTTACAGTGAATGAGCAACGCCATTTTTCCTTTCCCATACTTCAATATTCTTCTACATTTGAAAATAAAAAAGTTATCTATAGTAACCATTTACTGTCCACCGGTGCTAAATCATTATTTTTAAATATCAAATACATTTCCTTTTGAAATTAAAAAAAAAACTATCTTAAACGCTTTTTCCATACAATAGCCTTTGCAACAATAAGTAGCGCTTATTTTGTATCCCATATTTCGATAAAAACTTTATTAAAAAATTTGCATCCTAGATCTAATCTTTTTAAATCTAGAGACACGCCTTTTTAATGCATAAATTACGTTAGTGTATCATATTCACTTTTAGAAAAAAGAAAATCCTGTAAAAAAGAAGATATTTTTCGTAGCATTTTGACCTCGATTTCACGAGTCATTAAATTCACCTTTTTTCCATACTTTTCCTTTCATACTAGGAACTTCCTGTCTCAATGAATTATTGTCACGGGTATTTTGGGAGAAAAGAGAAAACTGATGTAAAAATCTGAGCAAAAGAAATTTTACAATAAAGTGCAGCAACGTGAAGAAAAAAAGAATTTGCGGGCCTTTATGAGAGAAAGTAATTCTTAGTGCACGAACTCTCCTAAAGTTACGGTATTTTATTTTATGTATAAACGCTAAATTATTTATAGGATCGCTGAAGACATAGTATGTTGTATTTTGATTTGACATAGCTGTTCAAGTTTCCAACTGCACCCAAAAGCAATATACACTGTTAAAAATTTTGGGCTTGGTTTCAAAATAATATTGGATACTAGTAGATGCAACGCGTCTGTGTGGTGAAATGTTTCACCACTTTTTTGGTATTTAGTTGAACCATTTTTCAGGTTTTGGAAACAAAAACCTGAGAAATGGTTTACCCGAATTGAAAAAATATGGGGAAACATTTCACAACACAGCCTATTAGGAACCATTTTTTTTGGTGAAACCAAATTTTTAACAGTATATGCCACTTCCATTCTTCACTTTTATATTGATGATACCAACAATGGAAGATTTATATTAAGTTGCATGAATTATATCAATTTTAAATCGTTAAGCTTGAATATACTATTAACCTATGCAAACTTATTTATTATAAGATCAATATTTAGTTTTGAATCAGTTTAACAAATTTAAAACGTGGTTAAATCTGTTTTATTATTTTTATTATATTTTTGTTTCTGATTTAAAAACAATATCGATAGTTTCGTCAATAAATTGTACTATATTATTACTTATCATATGAGGATTCATTAATATTGCTCAATTGTGTATTAACATGAATACTTCACCATTTCGGTCATTATTGATTTTGAATTTTCTACGTTGAAAGCTATTCAAATTGCAATTAATGAGAAGTCTAAATGTGCCCTTCAACTTAATAATGTTCCAATGATTGTTTAAATTCGTTATAGAAATACAACTGGTACATAAGTTGAAGTTTATTACTATTCTTTATAATATTAATTCGAGAAATATTTTAATGAAAGTAGAGTTTCTTTTGTTATTTTTAAAATGTCTAATTTCAAAATTCATTGTTTGTTAGGTACCTGCAACCATTAAGCCCATATCAGTCTCTTTTAATAAAAACTTTAGGGGGGAGGGGGAGTAGACGAGTTTCATTGTTGCATCTTAACTTGAAGTTTAACATTGTTTTGTTAGTTTAGTTTTAACTTTAAGTTTCTAGTTACATCAACCAATTTCTACTTAAATATTAGGGTATTTGCATGCAAAATCTTTAAGAATATATAAAACTTTATGCGAATTTTGTGGAATGTCTATATGGTTTAAATTTTGCTACATTAAAATGAATAAACGAATAAGTGAACATTTCGAAGGATGAAAAAAATATCTATTTGAACTGTTGTAAAACCACAGAAAAGAAATTTGTCATTACATTTTTCGAATTTGATAATTATATAATTTCATAAAGGATGCTTATCTTCCTGTTCGACTTAAAACCATTTAGGTCCATTATGACAATCACACAATGACGAAGTATAGAATTACCAGGAAAATTTCTGTTAATCTACTTTACTTATGTCAGAACAGGAAATATTTTAATAGCTATGAACTGCTTTATTAAGATCTCGACAATAGATTAGGAAATTATAAAGTGCTAAAATGTCATATATTAAAGAACTTTAAAACACGGTTGTTGGAAGAATGAAAACCTTTGTTATACCTCAAAGCATTTCCTGATCTGTGGTTGATGTTTGGGTTTAATAATTAAGTTAAAAGTGGTGTAAAAATTATCCAAACTCGGAATTCGTTTTTCATCATTCTGTTTAAACGACAAGCAATTGTTCAAAGGAACAATGTGGGTCGTTCCAATTACAAGCATTAACACGAAGATTGGGACTAGCGATTGCATGCTTATTGCAGAAGTTAAAATGTCAATCTCGAAGTTATGCTTTTCAAATCAAATAAATCTCTTAATAAAAGTGTGTCATTTGTACCCATGGAATTTGCATACTTCCCAGCTAAGAAAAGCAGCAAAAAACCTTGAAAAAAAATTGAAGGAAAGCTGCAGGAAAACTGCAGGTATTTGGAACCAAAAACCTTCATCAAAAAACCTTTATTTTCCCTTCATTCGAAAACCTGCAGGATAAGTGAAGGTTTTAGGTTCCAAATACCTCCATTTTTCCTTCAACAAAAAACCTTTATATTTCCTTCATTAAAAAACCTTTATAAAAACTGCAGGATAAGTGAAGTTTTAGGTACCAAGTTCCTTCACTTTTCCTTCATCAAAAGCCTCCATTTTCCCTTCATCAAAAAACCTTAATATTTCCTTCATTGGAAAAACATTTTAAAAACTGCAGGATAAGTGAAGATTTTGAAGTTGAGTTGTATTTATACCCAAGTAGGAAGGAAGGAGAACGGGATTTGATCTGGGGTATTTGTGTAGCTGTTCAGCGCGCTACCAACTGCGCTATTGGAGCTTGCAAATTGGAGCGCGTTTTAAAATTAGGAATGGAAATTTATAAATTGTAAAAAAAAATTTTCAGCATCTTGATCGATTAGAGTCATAATTAATTTATTCATACTTTTCCTTACAATTTGTCTAAATGAATTTTTATTTAAAAAAAAAATTTAAAATTGAGAAAAGTTTTCTAAGTGCAGGTAAGAAAAAAAGAATTTTGTGAGTTTATGAAGAAAGTAATTCTTACAGAACTTCCTTTACGATTTTTATTTTTAAATTTTCTATAGAAACGCTGAAGCAAAGCTATTGAGGAAACTGAATTTCAAGCAAAACAATTTTTAAAATGTTTGTTTCGTTTAAAATTTTACTGTCTCTTTTAAAGGTTGCCATTATTTTTTTCTTTTTGCAGAATTAAATCAAAAACTCATGGAAATGTAAAAAAAATTGAAACGTCCAATTATAGCTTTGAATCTTTGATTTTGAGTCAGAAACAAATTAGTCTTACAGATTTGAACTATTGTTTACTTTCTATATGATGTTTCCCAACAAAAATTAATTTTTTGCGAAAAATATCCAATTTTTTTAGCTGGATAAATACTACTTAAATATCAAACTATTTAAATAAGAGCAATTTAGATAAAGTTTTAACAAAAAAATTTAACAGTATTTTTTTAACACATTTATTTTTTAAAAAAACTTCATATACTCAAACTGTACCATTTATACTTATCAATGACGCTTCATTAGAGTCGTCAATAAGTTTAACATGTATTGCACCATGGAATTATTGTTTTAATTTCCTTGAGCACAACACTTGCGAATTGTTGAGAACGTTTGTCCCTGCAGGCTTTATGTTAACTCTATGCTTAAAGAATTAATGACATGTTGTATTAATTCTCTGAAATTTTTTAGACAAAATATTTGCTTGAAATATTGTCTTATTTTTCAGAAAGTTTAAAATTTTTTTGCATAAATTGCACATTAAGTCTATTGAAAAGTTTAAAGATAAACAGTATTTTAAGTGTACTTTAAAATATAGGTTAATAAATACTCTAAAGAAGGTAATAAAAATTAAGTTAAATAAGGTATTTCAGCAAAATTTTAAGAGAAATTGCTGTTTCTGTAGAACTGTAACGGCTAATTCTTTGTCTTTAGATGAATCTAGAAAATGGCATTTTCGAAGAATAAAAAAAATCTACTTAAAAGTTTTAAAACCAGTCCAGAGAAATTGCTGAATTTTCAGACAATTATACTTAAAAACTTTCATAAAATCTTCTCTTCCTGTTTGCTGAAATTTAGTGCTAATTTTTCATCACAATACCTTAAGTATGCAAGTTATCCTGAAAATTTCCCTGTTAAATCTTTATCTATGTCCGAAAGAAGCAGTTTTGTGTTGAAATTTATTGCTGAATTTTTTATCATAATACCTGTAAAAGTACTTGCAGGTTTTGATGATGAAAACATTTTCTGCATAAAAGCTTTATCTCTCATACAACGATGCGTTTTCCTGCTGAAATTTATTTGCTGAATTTTTCACATCGTTTAAACTGCAGGTTAATGTTGAAAACAATTTCCCTTCAAAAACCTTCCATTTCTCTTCAAATAAATGCATTTTGCATTTTCCATGAAATTTTATTGTGATCTTTTTAGCTGGGTTCTTGCATGCAAGATGTTGTTAGAAATGTATTGAATTATTTAGTTTTATTTCATTGCTTTTGAGTAGTAATACAAACCAACAAACAAGAACTTTTGTGAAAATATTTTTTAATAAAATGTACCAACCTCACACATTTAAAAAAATTTATTTTTATGTGTATTTAACATGTTTTGTTATCGATTTTTCCACAAGTAAAATTATTGCATCCTAAAATCATATTATTTCCATTTGTAATGCTTGTAAAATTGTTCGGGAAACGATACTCAGTTAAGACGTTTTGGTTTAGCAACATTGCAATAATACACCAAAAAGTATAATAAACATATATCGTTACTTTTCAGTGTTTTAACAGGGATGTACTTGAATGAATTATTTTTATAGGTTTTCTTCTAGAAATTCCACTGGCTAAAAATGCTACTTTTTTAAAATAGGGTGTATGATAAGGCTTCTTTACTTTTGGTTCCAGCTAACAAAAGAATTCTTTATATTATAGTTATAGAACACTGATTTAGATACCGGTAATTTTTTACTATATTAATTAAACTTTCTATCCCCGAAATGAATGCTGTATAATAAACAACCGTTGTTTAGATAGAACATACATTTTTGTTCAATTAATGAACATATATCATCAAAACTGTTTACGTTTTAATGAACTGTGAAAGTACAGAAACGTAAATTTTTCTACTTACCCCGGTATGAAATTGGCAAAATGTCGTATTCCTTTGAGTGAAATATCCGATCTTCTTTTATGTTCTGACATTACTATAAGTGCACAGTCCCCAGAGTAATTTGGATTTAAGGGAGTTGGCCTAGAATTGGAGTATGATACCGGCTGACCTAGGGTCAGCAAGGTAGCCGTCACCACCAGGTACCTACAAAAATAAAATTATATTAAAGAAAACATCAATTTATAAAAGTAGTACTTATTATTCAGGATTGAATTGTCAGGAACCATATGCAAAAACTATGAAATATATACATTATAAGAAAAAAAAATATCACCCGTATGTCGTTTCAATCCGGCAGATTTAACAAGCCGCATAAATTATAATTGTAAATAATCCGTTTTGAAAATATCTTCAAACCGTAACGTTTGTCATGATAAGTTACTTAAAAGGAATTTCTTAAAACAAAATACTCCATATTGTCTATAAGGTCCGTTTCTTTCACAAAGGTGTTTTGAAAATAAAAACTAATAGATTCCTAAATATGTACCTGGATAATTGAAAATATGTAAAAAAAATACTTAAAATACTTAAATTAATTATTTTTTAAGTAATAGTGTAGCACCGTTTACAATTCACCCGTTAAGATACGAAGTAAA
>JAFNEN010000743.1:0-100000 GCA_019343175.1 Oedothorax gibbosus | reverse complement strand
CATAAGAAAGAAAAAGAGATAAAAAAAAAACGTCATTGGTGTGAAAATGACTTTAAAATTGCATTATCACGACTTGATTATAACTCCACCCATCACACCTACAAAAAATAGATTAGTTAAGGTTGGACTCCATATTTCGGAAAGAAATCGGAGAAGTTTAGGTTGTTAAGGGGTCAAATGATTAGTATTTATATTTGTTGCATACATTTTATCAATTTTTTTTAACGAAAACGCTCAACTGTTAATTAGGTACGAGAATGGAAAATGTGATTTTTGCGAAAATTACATAATAGCAAAATTTGCCATTTTAGTTTAAATTCACGCCTAGTCTGTGTAGTGCGCGGAAAAGTGATGTATCGCAAAAAAGGCGTTTCTTCTTTAGAGCCGTTTAAACATTTCGGAAAAATTTAAATTTACACATAGTCGTTTCATTCGAAACCAGCTCAAAAATATTTCGCATATATATGTTGTTGTTGTTTCCAATCCTTCCTGATCTAGCGACAGCTAGATCAAATCCATGAGCTCATGCAGCCTTGCAAAGTCCAGCACCAGGAGAGGGCCATCATGAACATTTTCCAAGGTGAGCCCCAAGCAATCGAGGATATGTTCCGGGGAAGCCGGCATCCGATGGCATTTGGAACACAATGGGAAAACTTTACTGCCGGAATCAAAAGTCATGCACTTTTACGTGCCCACTGACAAGTCTTGAAGCTGCCGTTTGAGCCTGTCTACCCGCCTCAAAATGCAATGATCCTCCTGGTCTTATCCTGCTGTACCAAGGATGTGCGGGAGGGGATAGCCAGACTTGCCTGTCTCTATTTTTCGCCTCGGAGAAAATCTCTTGAAATGTTAGGTCATATTCGGTAGTGGCCGTCGCAGAGCAGCCTTCTTTAGCTAAGATATCCGCGACTTCATTTCCGTGAATGTTAACGTGCGAGGGAATCCATTGAATGTGGACCTCCCTACGCTTTGCAAGAACTTTAAGCATATTGATTATTTGAATACCCACAAGGTCATAAACACGACTCCAGTCCTGTATCGCATATATATAAATTTCATGAGTAATATATAAATTAAATGAGTACCAAAAAGTACATATGGTTAATTTTTTACTTTAAACTTATATTTTTTGAAGAAATTTCATATCCGTAACTTTTCCATGCACACATTTTAGTGATTTTGGACGGGAAAAAGTGACAAAAAACTGCTTAATTCTGCATTGATCTTGTTTTGCTTAATCCATCCCAAATATTTAAACGTGTATACGTATTCGGAATACACACTTATTTAAATCATTTTTTATTATTTTTAGATATATATATATAATATTGAACAACAATAAGACTATAAAATGTTATAATGAAATTTAATAATGTAAAAAGCTTGTTTTTTAGACTTAATCAAAACAATTTAGGAATCAAAATTTCCATTGGGAAAATAGGTAAGATTTTTTTTAATGCGGGCATTTTTGAATAGCTCAGATCGGTAACGCACCCTAAAATAACAGAAATATAAATTTTATTATATTTTTTCTATCAAAAGACAGTTTTCATAAACGTGAAGCAGCCAACGTGTTTTCCAGTGTGACGCTACGAGATACAATGAAACAAACAATATTCTTATAAATTAGTCAGATCGGTAACGTTTGGAAAAATTCGATTTGTTATCAAAATGACGATTTCATTACCGGTAAGAAATTTACACAAAATGTGATCAAATGTAAATAAAAAAGTCCTTGTAGCACTTTCCTAGTATTGACTCTTATACAGTATCTTATTTTATCTCATGCTACACGATTGTAGTTTGGTAAAGTTATAAAGTAAAAATTATCATATGGAATTCTAGCGAAAACCTTGAAATGGAAAACATTGGATATACTTCTGTTTATATTTCCTTTTTAGTACATAGCGGCAATCAAATGGCCCGCATTATTATTATTGCTTTTAAATCAAAAATTTTATCAATTCTTTACAAACAATTTTCTTGGAAACAGTGTCATGCTACACTGTCAAAAAGCTCTGAAAGTAATTTTTCTAGAGTGAATTTATTCATTAACAAAATCATTGTGACAATCAACTTATTACTTCATTATTGATTGATTGATTTTTTTTAGATTTAAAAATATTGTTTATATTTATTATTAAGTGATTTTTGTCCTACTCGTGGCTCAAAGATAATCCTAATAAATCTCTAGATCGATTGAAGCAATGACGTCGCATTATTATCTTAGTGATTTATTTTAATGAAAAAACTTTTACGGTTTATTTTAGAACTATAGGTGCTGGTGAAAGTCCTTATAAATAAAGATCTAGTGAAAAAATCTAGTGAAAATAAGAAACACGTGTGCGTGATTTTTTTTTTGTTGTTGTTTAGTTCCTAAAATTTCTTAATTTTTAAATTCAATTTCCAATCTTCTTTCCTAAATTTTTGTTATTAAAATTCAGTTTGATTTGATTTTTTTTAAAAAAAATTCTAATACATTATTTAATAAAATAACATGAAAATTTTAAATTATTTTCTGGAATTATCATGAGAGAATCCTGTGCATCCAAATTGATTAGGTTAGAATCAAAGCCCAGATTATATATAAAAAAAAAAGAATTCGTCAGAAGAGCATAAAAAACTGATATTGGTGTATTTGATATTTTGCATGCGAATCAAGGACATCAATTTTAAAAATTGAATAAAAATTAATTATTACTCTGAAATATGGTCAGATTATAAGTGTTTGAAAATATACTTTCGCTAACTCAATGTCTATGATAATTTCATAATGAGTATTCCATTATAATCAAATCAATTTACAGATACAATTCTACAATAAAACCTCAAAAGTACTTACGACATTTTCCAAAGCTAGCAAACCACATACATATTGACAATTACTCCCGTGTTATCCCTTTCACCAAGAAAATATACCGGTTACTACTTTCTTCTGAAAGGAAGGTCCCCACTTTCCTCTGGCTTAGGGCTCGCGCTTCTTCTAACTGCAGAAGTCTATGACCGACCATTTTAAACTCGGGAAGGAAGAACGCGAACTAGGTCAGAAGATGCAACTACCACATCGCACATCATTCAGCAGTATCAAAATATAATAAAATCACATTCCTTATTTATCGAGAACTTTCCATTATTGGGAGGATTTTTGGGGTGGGATTCAATTAACTTTTCAATCGAGCTACAAAGGATTGTTGGAGACGGGCGTATTAAGCTCGAACCGTGGTCAAGTGACGAGGCCACACCCTAAGCTGGCACCTAACACAACCTTATAGCTACAGTGTAAAAATTTCTCTAAAATTACAACACATTATCTTACTTCAATAGCGTTTAAACAGAGAAAATGGGTACACCAAATCACTGCCATTGAAGAAAATATTTGGGGTATCACACAATAAACTTTACATCCTCTGTGAACTTATTATGAGAAAAATCATGAAGTAAACAACGTAGGTTATTGGCGCAAACTTTTTATGGGTACAAATTTACATATTTCGGTAAGACTCAAAACGCTCACCTTCTTCAGAATGACACACAACACAAACTAACAGTTGACGACGCGAAGTTGTGAAACATGATATCCGGAAATTGTAAAGGGAGGGGGGATAGTGTGTAGGAGAACTCTGACATGTCGGAAGAATTAATTAAGTTATGGTGGTTTTGAAGAATATGGTAAGCTTTGTAGAAGTCAAGTTCCTCAATGCTGGAAGGTGTAACCAAAATTGAAGAAGTGGCGAAATTGAAATAGTGATTTTACTCCTAAGAATGTGTAGCGACTGAGGATTATTTTCTGAATATGCTACATGGTAGTTATGATTTAAGTTGTTTTATCAAATTGAAGTGAGAATTGGGAAAAGTAATATGAGTTCTCATGGAATGACAAATTTTCATTAAAAAATTCAATGAAGTAACTGATGCAGGAGCGATGGAATAATGTAAGAGTGGAAACTGAAAGTAATGAACAACTGATTAATAGAACGAGGGAGTAATGGAAGCATCGGAATATTAAAGAAATGAAATAACTAAACGATCGTTAAAATGATAAATAATGTACTAGTAAATTGCCTCCTAAGCTGACAATAACAGAGCAAAAGCAAGACAAATGAAAGTTTTGCTTTTGATGTTAATTTAATATAGCACCAGAGCTGCACGTGGGATATATTTCCATACCTATGACATATATGGATATAAATAAAAATTTATAAATACACATGTACATAAAAGGAAAGTAGACATGATATTCTGTATAATAGTAAGAAGTTTATCGATGGAAAAAAAATTGTATTTACTATATTGTTTTGCCCTACAAAATACCATAACATTATCTTGTTCTACTCTTTAAATCTAATTTTATTTCGATAGATTAACAAATAACAACTGTTAGTCTTTTCGTTTTGACGGAATTCAAAATTAAAAAACAAATTAAATGTAATGCATTTATATTTTGATTTAAGTAAATACTAGAATTAAAATTAGATACATTAGTTTCATTTTATATATTCAAATCTGAAACTTGATGATTCAATAAGAAAATGGATTACGTCTCATTGTAAATAATTAATAAATATAAGTTATTATCATTTATGGAGTTAAAATAATTAAGACATTAAATAGTTATCTTAGAAATTTAGCGCTTACACTTAAAAATTACAAAATTAAAATGCGGAAAGTAAAAGTTGTTTGTACCAATAATTTAAACAGTCGATTCTTATACAGCAGATCCTCGTTATATCGCGCCATATAACCGAATGCGCGATATAACGAGCGACTTGATATTAATACTATACTTTTGATTTATTTATGCTCTCAATGAAGTTTTAAAACCAAAGCACAGTATGTAAAACTAAATCATATTTCATATTAAATAATATAACTCTTCTAAAAAAAGAAAAAATAGAAATGACATTGTTATTACATATTATTAATTAATATAACATTACTCATTATTGTAACTGTAAAACTATATACATTTCACTCATTTTCTAGTAATGTCGATTGTAAGGAAAGTACATATTGAAAAAAAAATGCGTGGGAAAAATTGGGAGACATGATACGAGGCGCGATATATACGAATGCGCGATGTAACGAGGCGCGATATAGCGAGAGGTTACTGTATTTACAAAATTTAACTTGCCACTCTCATGTTAAATAGAAAAAGTGTGTTTGAGATAAAATGTTATAGTATAACGATTTTTTAGGCATATAAGGATAAATACTCTGAAAACGAACCATTTGACGCTAAAAATCTCGAAAAAAATATTGATGAAAGTTATTGAAACTTTGGATTTGAGTTACACTTACATACTGCATTGGAAATATAGAATCGGTACAGATCATACAATCAATATTAATTATTCTGGTAGTAAGTTAATTTAATAATGTTTCATTTAGAAAAGTTTTAACCCCCAAAATTAACATAAAAATATTTTATTAATGTGTTACACTTTAATAAAATTTCAGCTTTACTTTATTATATTAGTTCACGGCAAAATATAGTGTAACGATAATGCAACTCACTTATATTTAATCAATTTATTTTTATATAATTAAAACATCATGTTAAACCAAACAAATTAACATTTTATATAGTCCGAGAGAAATGGTGATTTTAACGAAAATTAAAGAAATCAGTTTTAAGTGCCAAGCATTTTGAAATATCTCAAAATGCAAAAATCGAGACATTATTTACTAAACTTTCGTATTAACACTACGGGAATACGAAGTTATTAAATAAAATTCTTCTTAACTGTTTGATAATATGAATATACTATAAATTGAAAAATATGTAATTTAGCCAATATCTAGGTATAGGAGTCCTTTAATCATTTTAATTTTATTGTAAAATAACTATTGACATATTTACATTTTGTGTAAGGAGTATAATATTAATATTTTAAAATTATTTAGAGCTCTTAACTGAAAAAGTAAAAACTTAAATCGAATTATCCTCGTATATAGGAATATTTAGTTCCTCATTCATCTCAATAAAGTTGTTTAATAAATGACGGAAGTACTAGTAAACTTGGCATCATATAAAACTTTTATGACGGAGAAAAGTAATTTACGGCTCTTCATTTAGTATTTAAAATAGCCTCTACACTAAAACTGAAATGACTTCCTTCAATCTATATGAAGTTGTCAAAAAGTATCTAGGCTATTGGAGTACAGCCTATTCCCCCCCAAAAAATACAATTCTAAAAAATTCAAAAGTCAACGAATGAGGTGTATTTTATTGAATAATCAATACGTTTAATACACATCGATTAATTTTTCATTAATCTTTCATAAAAAGAACGTTGCTTTCAAACTATGAATTACAATTTTTAACATTTATAAGAAATTCAGAACATTTTATAATTTATGTTTATTTTCAATTTTGTTCCTTGAATAACTCTTATTAAACAAAAAAAAATTCTTGCTACCAAAAGTTTCTTTACATTATACATTTTATTTATCTGCACATAACTTCCGGTCTTTTGTAAGTAACAATGTGTAATCGATTTTTAAGCCGACTGGACATTCTCCTATCGGTATATAGCTGTCTTCCGGGGTGAGCAATTTATAAATAACTTTGAAACTTTTAAAATATGCAATAATTTTACTTATACATCTAAAATGGTTTTCGTTAGTTTTAGTGATATGACTTAAGCAATAATTGAAAACTAATTGCAAAGAATTTAAATCTAAACTGTAAAGCCCAAAGTTTGCATGTCTGACCCGCAAATTTTTCGTAACTATTGAACGTAAATCTGTGAAATTTTCACTAAAAATTGTCGTAAAAATCCCATGAATGTAAACAATTACAAATTTCTGACAAAACAGTTTACAAATTTAATATAGCTACAAAAAATAAAAGAAATTGATGAACATTGTTTCACTTTTTTCTTCGGTTAATATTGTGTGTTTATGATACACTCATTCTGAAGCAATTATTTATATAAGATGCAGTAAAATTATAAAAATATACTAAAATTAAACTGATATTATTTTATTTGTTTTGAACAAATTTGTAGTTACCTAATTCCGAGTCAAATCAGATGTTTTATAGCAGTATTTGGTTTGTAAATATCAAAAATAATTTTTCTAATTTATTTCAAATCTCTCTCTCATCCAGATAGAAATAAATATCTATTATGTGGTTCTGATCCGCCAGTATTAAGCCAAGGTAAGTCAATTTATGTCATTTCCTAACTTTCTATTTAAGTTATAAGTAGAGGAGAGTGGGGGCTAATGGGACAAGGGGCTAAAAGTGGGGGGAAATATACTTTTTTAGAAATATTTATTCACTACAACATTGTAACCGTTAGACTTCACATTTTAACAACCAAAGATTAGCTATTAAAAGCATGTGTTAAAGTGGAGAGAAGAATCGCTGTTTTGGAGAATCCAAAGTTAGTTAAAAGTGTATCCATTTTTACACTTTTAATAAGTATTAAATAAAAACTTTTCATGAATTAAATTATAGTTTTAGGTAGAAGATATATCTTAGATTAATATATTATCTGTCAAATACTGTGGTGAAATACATGTGGTTCTGTGTTGGATCATTCATAAATTATAGCACTGTGAGGTCTAAAATGGGACAGAAACTGTGGGGTCTAATGGGACACGAATTCACCTGGCTTTGTATGCTTCTCTTGAGTAATCTATATAAATCTCTAATATCTTATTCAGTGAAGTTGCCAAAACCTTTTTAAAAACTTTAATTTTAAACTTTTTCATATAATAATGAAAGTTCAAGTAGCTTTATTGATTACACATTTTTTCACATTTCCCTACAATTTTATTAATTACATCTGAACAGAGCTTGGTGAAGATAAATGATTTGTTGTTGGTAAAATTGGCTGGAAAGCAAACTAATCTTTATTACATTGGATTGATTTATGAAATAGATAGTATTCAAATAGCCGGGTAAGCTATTTGAAGATAAAGACAGTCTTTTTAAATTCACGTAATTTGAAAAAGAGGACAAGTTTGAGATAAATTTTAGAAGGTTTAGTTACAAAACTATCTTTTCCAGTGTGATTTAACAAAAATTATGGGAACATTTTCAATTTTGAGTTTTAACTTTGATATTTCACCTTTCAACGGGAAATAATTGTTTAAAAAAATAAAATTTCATTATGCAAATGGTGTTTGCTTTAAAATTTTATTTTCTTGTCATTATCTGATTCCTTTTCCAATTTTTGAAACTTTGATTGGGGCAACATTTATAATATACCATTAGCCCTGTACCATTAGACCCCACATATAATACGGGCTAATGGGACATTTACATGTTTGTTTAAAATGCTCAGCAACTAAAATATGGTAATGCTTTAACGTCTGTCAAATGACTTTTTAAGTAAACAAGTTGTTTACTTAATATGATGTTTACTTAATGTTCAGTTTATGAGCTTGTAAAAAAAGAAATTAAAGTTCTTGTATTTTTACTGAAATACAGAGGTTAATGAAATATTGTCCCATAAGCCCCCACTCTCCCCTAATCATAAATTGTTAGTCTTTTTTAAATTTAGTTTTCACAACTGTTAAAAATAAATCTTAGAAACTTTTAGTGACATAATTTAAAAATCACGTTGTCTTCTGAGCATCGATTTCTGAATTACAAGATAAAGTTTCGAATTAATAATTTTATTTAGAAATTCAAACATACAGGTTACCAATATAAATAAAAACAATAAAACAATTACAATTATAAAAAATTAAGTTATTAAATGGATTATCCTTATCCAGTTAAGTAGTTTTAAAATATTCTAGATTTCATCGGTACAAAATGCAATATTACCCTTTCCCTTTCTTTAAATGCTTTATATACATAAAATCATTCTGTAACGTGTATAATTTTTCGCATCGTGCATAGAAAAGTGACAGATATCCCTTAGGTTAACATAAGAGATGCGTCACTTTTCCACGCACTGTGTATATATTTACCGTTCCAAGGAGTGAGCATGTTTAAATTCGTAATAATATTGTGAACAAAAGGTCACCCGTCTCTTCAGCTGGATTTCCACTATACCGGGAAATATATCAGAATATATCGCACTTAGCGCGAAAAAAGGACGCTTCGACCATTCATTTAACTTGGCTGAAGTGTTACTTATCTATTTATACACTGCGATGCGAAAGTTTAGACAATGACTTCATTTAGCTGTAAAATTTAGAATTGTGATAGTGGAGTTACAAAAACCTTCTAAACCATATTAAAAAGTATTTTAAAAAATGCTATAATTGAAACATAATTTTTTGATTTGCTATAACAATTTTTTTTAATAAAATAAAAATTTGTATGATCCCCAAATTTAGAAAACAAATACGATACACTTTTAAAAAAAAACCCTGAATTTTACGTGCATATTTCTGTAAATTATTTTCGGAATTTACGAAAAGATTGCGTTTTTTTAAAACAAACAGACGGTTTGTCTGAAATTACAGCTTTTTTTTCTTTTTTTTACGTTTCCCTTAAACGTTTGAAAACGAAGAACGGAAAAAAACACCGTATTTCCTCCCGTCCGAATTTCACTTAAGACCCGTATGAACGAAAGTTTCTCCATATAACCTGGGCACCCAGCAGCTTTTAGCCTCGACCCACCCCCCGACCGACGCCTCCGCCATGTTTTTAACCACAGATAATAAAAAAAATTTGTGAAGCAAGAGGAAATTAAATACAGGTATGTTCATTTCTTTTAATGAAACAAAATTTTATTTAAATTTATTATGTTTTTTACGAAAGAATAAAGTTCTTTTTTCTCTTTATCTTTTTCTGTAATCCTTTTTTGTCCTAAAAATTGACCGTGGGGTTAATTCCTGAAATTAATAGTTTATTTTTTGTTTTACCAACCCGTGAAACTAAGTAAATTTTAATTTAAATGTTTAAAAAAGCCATCAAATATATAAAATTAAAACAATTTTTCACCAACAAACACGTGCACATTATTTAAAAAATAATGAACTGATTTGAAATTATTACATTTAAATTCGATTGAAAAGCACGTGTACGCTATCGCTATCACCCCATGGTTTATTTTAAAACTATGCAAGTATCAAAAAGTAAATTTTCTCCTTAATAAATAATCTTTGATGATTTTAATTGAATAAATTTAAAGTGATTACGGATGTATACAGATCACATGCTTTGTTTCAAATTCGGGAAGTTAAATAAGCTAATCGCCAATGATCTTTGTTTTGAAAAGTCTGCACAAAGAAAAACCACTATTTCCAATTAAATGCAAACTTCTGCGAATTCAAAATTTAGGAATTGCAAGTGTCGCAGAACGCTATTTTGGTTTATTTCGATCTAACTGCTGAAAAACTACTTTTGTAAAAATGCAACTAATAATAATGCAATTTTGTAATAATGTAATTTGCAGAAGCAAAAAAAACTCGAGGGCACTTAAAAAAACAAGAAGGTGGGGAATGGAATCGTAAAAAAACTCCCTTTTCTTGACCAGGGTTCACATTACAATTTGTAATTGGCTGTGTTGGCCATAATTGGCTACGTCTCGTAATTTAGAAAAACCCCGGGCAGAGACACTTTCTTTTTTATGATTCCATTCTCCCCCCCCCCCCCCCCCCCCCCCCCCCCCCCCCCCCCCCCCCCCCCCCCCCCCTTTTGTTAGTAAAATTTAAGTGTCTCAAGCTTGTTTCTTCGGGGTTATTCTTCAAGCTGCAGACCACAAGTTATAAATTTTTTCTAAAATGTATGTATTTTATACTCAACATATTTGATTCAAATACCTCCCCAAAAATTAATTTAATTGTAATTTGTAAACATCAAACAAACCCTCTAGTTTATCATAATAACATTGATATTTATATTTTTAGAGCGATAGTTTCATGATTGTCTAGTTTGCAGTATAAATTATACATGCAGTAAATAGTGCAAAAATTTTTTTATTTAGGATGTATATTTTTATAAAAATAGTAGATTATATCCTTTTGTAAATGTCAATTAGTTTAATAATGAAAAAAAATATGAAATTTTCATTCCCCTTTTCAAAGCTATCAAGATCAGGGTACAAATTAAATAAAAATTTGCAAGAAAGAAAAATTTAAACTGTTTTCTTTAAAAATATATACTCTGTAATCGAAAGAACGGTTGATGGGGATGTGCTGAGTACTCTTTTATTTTTCCCTTTCAACAGTACTTGTTGCACGTGTTTAAAAAATTAAAAACTTAGAACTGAATTTTATAAAAAACTAAAAAAAAAAAAGTTTGTGAAAATTTTAAGACTACGATATTCATAAAAGACTAAAAATTCTATCAAATGATTGGAATATCTCTGGATTAGGGATTTATCGGATTTCATCTTAGGCTTAAAAAACGATATGTCCCCACGAGACAATTTTTTTCTGATCTGGATTATTCATTGATATCTAGAAAATTATAGTTGTACTTATTTAAATTCTTTTTTATAGAAATTATTCAAGGTTTAATAATTTAAAACTTATAAAAAGGGTTGAATAATTTAACTGAGAAAAAAAATTCCCTTGAAATTTAAATTAACCAAATAATGTAATAAATTTAATTGAGGTAATTAATTAATATAAATTTATTAATTGAAAAAAAAACGCCAAATATTATATTAAATATTAATGTTTTATCGCTAAATTTTAAATCAAAAACATTTTTTTAAAATTATGTAATTAAATTTTTTTATTTTAAAATATCTTAATATAAAATTTACAATTTTTTTAAATAATTTAATCAATTTACTAACTTATAAAAAAATAAAAATTTTTTTAAAATATATAATTTATTTCTAACAATAAGATATCTGCGGGATCTCATAAAACAAGGAACCCAAAAGCATATTTTATTGGTCCCATGATCATTGTACACTTTCCAATAAAAATTCTATGGTTCCCGTAGAATATTTTACGGAGTCCCATAAAATCTTTTATTGGTCCAAATAAAAAATTTTCCAAAAGGGCCATCATAAAAAATCCTATCTGATTGTGATACTTAAAAAATTGTTGCTTCTTTACTTTAAATACTATTCATTCAAAATTGGATTTATATATATTAATATATATATATATTTTTTTTTTTAGGTGCTTGTTTAACTTAAATCCCCAAAGAGGTTCGAAAGTTCAGAACAAAAGGGGAAAACAAAATCTGTAGTTCCTCCCACAAATTTTTAAATTAGTTGAGAATTGAAAAAACCAAAACCCGTCTTTTCAATTATAAAAAGAAAAAATTAAAAACATTATTATATTCTGTAATTCTTTATTCAATCTTGTTAATTTGTATCAGTGGTGTAGCGGGGGGGGGGGGGAGGGGTAACTCTCGTCTCCATATGCTAAGAAATTTAATTAAATATACAAATTCAAGTACGTATCGTACACATGCAGACACTTAAAAATTTATCGTTTTCGATACAAAGGTCACTGTCTTAAAGAGTCTCTCTGTTAAGGGGTGTTCAACCGTTAAGACAACTCGATTTCATTATCCCCTACCCATGATTTCCCCGGATATGCTACTGAAAAGTACCCCATTTGTGTAGCCCCCAGAACAATACAAAATATTTTACATTAAAAAAAAAATTTTGGCCCAAAAAAATTTATCAAAATAAGAAATATTATTTTTCTGCCATATTAAAATTGTTTTAAAATATGAAGAGTAATTTTTAAATTTCAAAAATTTTGAACAATGTCCTTTTATTCAAATTATATACCAAATATGGTAGGAAAATGCCCAAAGGAATTTATTATTTTAGAATCGATTTAAGGTTAAAGTAGGGAAGACATTTTTGTTTACTTTTATACACCAAACAGGATGTTTAATTTCCCTGTTTGTTATATAAAACGAGAAAAATGCAAAAAAATGTCCGGGAATTAACCAAAAAAATATTAATGAAATTTTTTCTGAATTTAAGAGAAATGCTAGAAATTCAAAAAAATTAACAGGAAAAACCCTAAACGAAAATTCCTAAAATTTAAAACAGAAAAATTCTGAAATGGAAAATCCTGAAATTAACGAAAAATTCCGAAAGGAAAGGGATCCTGAAATTAACGGAGAAATTCCGAAAATGTAAGTCCGGAAAAATAACGGAAAATTCCAAACGAAGATCCCGAAATTCACGGAAAAAATCCGGCAACTTTCTGCCAGTAGTTTTTCCGTTAATTCACGGAAATTTTTTTTTTACAGGTATTATTAATTTAAAGTAGATCATGGTCTATTTTCGCATTTTTATGATGAATTGCATTTTTTTTAATGTTAAATTTTAAAAAAAAAACGATAAACCGGTGAACAACAGGAAATAAAAAGTTAATTTGACACCCAAAAAGACAATTATAGCCACTTTTAAAACTTTTTTCAATTCATATTTGCTTCAATTGATAAATTAACATCTCTAAATACGAACCGAATGCCACCGTCCATCACCCTAAAGATTTTAAACGAATTCGTAGGGTTTAGAGACATTGCATTACCAATTTTCTAGATGAAAAATGCAGTTTTTTCCATTAAAATCACCCAAAAAGACGACATATATTTTTTTGCACTTTTGTACAATGTAAGATAGTCACCTCTTTCCCCCAAAATCGACAAAAAAAAAATCTTCTCCTCAACCCTAATTCCCCCCACACCTTTATAAAAAGTTCCTCCTCGTATTTGAGGGGGGAAAAAACCGGTACTTTCAAAAGCTTATTTTTCAATATTTTGGTTAAACCCCAACGTGTTTTAAAAACACTAAAGAGACGGTTAAATTGTAACCGGTTCAAAAAACGTTTTTTTCTCAAGAAATTTCAAACTTCAATATAAAGAAGGAACTTTCGTAATGGTGTGGAGAAATTTCATTGAAATGGCCGACTTTTTTTTGGCGGTTTTGAAAAGGTGACTATCTCTGCATTGTTTAAAGTGCAAAAAAGAATAAAATGTCGCTATTTTGTGTTTTATATGGGAAAGACGGGGACTTTCATCAAGAAAAACGACCCAAAGCATGTCTCTAAAGTACAATTGTGGCAAAACTTTAAGGTGATGGACTGGTAGGCATTTGGTTCGTATTTAGATATGTTAAATAGTACAATTGAAGCAAATATGAATTGAATAAAGATTTAAAGTGGCTATATTGTCTTTTTGGTGTAAAATTGTACCAATATTCTGTTTAGTTCACCGGATATCGTGTTTTTTCAATTTATCATATAAAAAAAATACAATTTATCAATAAAAATGCGAAATTAGGCCATTATCTACTTTAAATTAGCATAATCTCGTATTTGTGTCTAAACTTCTGCATCATACAAATTTTTATTTTATAAAAAAAAATGTTATAGCAAATCAAACAATTATGTTTCAATTATAGCATTTCAAAATACTTTTTTAATATGTTTAGGAGGTTTTTGTAACTCTACTATCACAATTTCAAATTTTACAGCTAAATGAAGTCATTGTCTAAACTTTTGCATCGCAGTGTATACGGTATATAGAGGGAGTATAGTATAAAAAAAAACGTTTGATACGATAAGTTTACAATTTACACAATAGCAGGGATTTTCAGACATTAAAGAAATTACTGAACAAAAGAACTGTAGTAGATATTAAATTATTTTCGCAATTGAATAAATAATACGGGAGGTGATTTTTTATATGGTTAGTCATTTAAGATCAATTTTAGATTTGTGTGAAATTTTTACAAAAGAACTCTCCCCGTCAACTTTGGTTCTTTTAAATTCGTTTTTAATGTAACCTACTTTTTCCTGAATAAATATTCCCTGCTGTAGGCTCTATTTATATTATATTTTGTTTATTTAGGTAAAGTAGAAAACTTCTTTATTCTAGTCCTCAAGGAGTTTAAAATGGTTAAAACTGTTGAAAAAAGGTGGTGATTTAACACTTGTATTTGGATCGTAATTTCACGTACTATATATAAAAATAAGCGTTAAAATCCAGAAAAACAACCTTCAGTAAAATTGAATCAGAACAGCATTTATGTTTGTTCTTTGTTATTATTCATAAAGTATGACTTGTTTCGCATACAGCTTGTTTATGTAATATATCATATTTCATTACAACCACTTTTCTTGATAAATGCTCAAATTTTCTGTTGTATCTTTGAACTATTCTTAAAAATATTTTTAAAAATAAATAATTAATAATCCACAAGAATAATGCAATATTCGTCATAGTTAATCATCATTCAATAGTAAAACGATGTAGTTATTATTTTGACAAGCTGTTTTCAAACAAGCCTTACATAAAGTGGGATGAATACTAAAAATTTGCAGGTGTTCTTAAATGGGGTAATATTTATCTTACTACTTATATTTTTACTGTAAAAAGTAGTAATTTTTTCCTTGTAGAACTACAGCTAAAAAAATGATGCAACTTATTGGCAAAACATTGATTAAGCTTGTTTACCAGTACCTTAAACATATATTGTCATTTATCTTTTCAATACACAATATTTAATGTTAACTTTAATGTTGATATACTATGGCATATTTGTGTATTTCACCTCGAAAACCACACGCTATGCCTTTGAAACTATTATTAATTAGATATTTACTGTAAAATAAAAATTAATATACATTTGGCAGTTTTTAAGTTTAAAATTCAAGATAAATTAAAATTTTGACAGTCATTATCTGATCACAGTGTAAACAGTCAGAAGTAGTACAAAAACCCAAAATTTCTAAAACCAGTAGATATTTATTTTTCCATAAAAAAAATCCACCGCCGCCATTGTCGTTCGCGTGACTTCTTGACTCTTTGAAACGAGACGACCCACATTTCCCCCCAACCACAAATCTAGAATTTATATAATGGAAAGTAGTGTCATCGTTTTGGATAACAGTATTTTAAGAGAGGTTTGACGCTTCAATAGCAACGGCGAATATTGTGTCGGGGACTGAACATTTGATGTAAACGAGTTTTGTTTTCGGGACACAAGAGCTGTTATTTGCTATTTAAGAAGAATGAAGTATTTTGAATGTACTTTTTGAAGTATTAAAAAGAGAAATATTTGCGGTTTTATCAGTGGGGTTTCTTTTTCTTTGGGGGTTTATTTTAAATGTCATTTTTCATTTATGCTTTTTGTAAAAAAACAACTACACTTTTATGGCACTAGGCACAATTCGCAACTTTCGACGCCATGCTTGCAATGAACAAGACCAAATTAAATAGCGTATCTGGCCTCGACAACAATCACACAGGACTAAACATTTGGAAACGCCACTCGAGTGAAGCGTTGGAAATGGCTATCCAATGAGAGAAGCTTTGTTTGAGGTAGTAGTAACGATTTTCCCCGCTTCACTTGAGTATCGTTCGGTGCGGAACAGACCCTTCCAATCCGCTGTGATGCCACATGCCACAACCACGGTGAAGTAGTTTTATATGCGACGAGTTTAAATACAATGCTAATTTTTGGATGTTCGAGCCTGATACTCAATTCAGTTTGGCATTTATAATGATCCAATAATTTCAAAATTCTAACACCCTAGGGCACCTTCTCAAACCAAACTTAATCCTGGAAAATAAATCTGCCTTACAGCTATACAAGACTACATATTCGAGGTGCCAAATGCTTGCCGTGCGATGAATCGGTAAGGGGTCTTCGGTTCTAATCCGAGCTAAATTCTATATTGCAGTTTGAAGATGTCATCGAAAATCGTCTGTATTCAGTTACTTAAACGCATTTATTTTTTATAATATGCGGTAGGTTTTGATGAATTTCTATATTTATTTATACAGCATATCGGAAATTTAATTCCTTTAGAACTAAAACCTGGTCGCAGTACAGAAGCCAGACACGCTGATACCCTACACTATCGTAGTTATGGATGTAGTTTATGTAATTCAAATATGCTTTTATTATCAGAAAAATAAAAATCTGTTCTAAACAGACGCAATATGTATGGCTAGTTACAGATTTAATCTGCGTCCAGATAAAATGTATATTTTGGTACATTAGGATGTAATTTTACGTTGAATTTATGTAGTTTTAGAAAACAGATATTTTGGAAAAAAATTGTAATATTTTGTCTCTAACTGAACTTTTCTTCATTGAGGAATTTTTGAATATTAACAAATAAAGCTCATTTTTCGCTGTTAAAGTAACACCTTAAAATTTTCATCACAAGCCAAAATGTAAAACTTTCAAGATAACCAATTCTGACCATTATAACTAAAAATATGTCCCCTTTAAAAAAAAAAAAACTCTACACAAATTATCGTAAGCTAAATGCTAAAAAAAAATAAGTACCCGATATAATATTTTTTAAAAATGCCGTGACATAAATGCACCAATGTCTTTTGTGATAAAATTGAATATTGACTTCTTTCTACTATAAAGGTAAGGTTCACTTATGTTTAACTTAAATTGCCGAAACTGCAGTTCTCTTCAACATTTTCATTTAGCAACAAATTGATCTACACAATACAATATTAAAATTTTATAACGCAAGTACAATTTAATATAGTTTTATACTAACATAAATAATATGCAAAATCCAAAAAAATATAAAAGTGTTTGTTAAACCAAACCTAAAATCACGTATGCATTTATCTGCAGACAGATATAACGGATAACGTTTATTTAAATTTGAACAAAACATTCTAATATAAAGCCACTCCTTTCCCAAACTATTCTTCGTACACAATTAAAAATCACAAAACGATCTATCTAAACACGTGGTTTATAACAAAGCCTTGACATTAACTTTTAACAAGGGAAATTATAGATTTAATAACTGGTTTTCACTCCCTAATTTTCTCTGTGAATTGCTTTTTTTTCATACTTTCACTGTAGGAGGAACAAAACCACCAAATAGAATTTTTTTCAGTAAATATTACTTCAGCAGAACCAGGCCAACGATGAATTTGTTTGCCAGAACCCCAATTCAGCGAAACCAAGTTATGTCAACTCAAGGGGTTAACAAAAGGATAGTTAAGACTCAAATTGAAAAGAAATGACCATAAAATTGCGGGGATAAACGCGAGTTAAAGGTCAAGGGAGTTTTTGAGGGATTATTAAGTTAAGAGAACAATATGTTCTTTTTTTTCAATGAATCATGATTTGAAAAGGCATTTTCTCTTCTTTGGCTATGGTTACGTTACAAAATGCCAGGCATTACAAGGGCTTGGTTGGTCACAATAAAATGAGTCTGAAGTTGAATTTGTGTGAAAGGTAATTTAATTTGAACAAAAACCATGCATTTAAAAATTCTAATAAAATAAGTCGAACTGATAGTTATTATTTTATTTTATATCATTAAATATTTTTCCGGATATGGATAAAAAAATTCATAAAAATGATTTTTCATATGATTTTATTATTATTTGACTTTATTTAAAATGACTTTAATTTTAAAAAAATAAATACACTAGTTGATATTTTCATTGCCATGTCAAAGTAAATAGAAATATATTTTTTATTAAAAAACTCATTTAAATGTTAAAAAGTTAAATAAGTTTAAATATTTATAACAATACTTCTTTATTCGACATTTAAAGAAGAATCAAGTTAAATTTACTGCCTTGAATATTCACGTTACTAAAGGAACTTAAAAAAATCGTAAAGCATTCCCAAGGAATTCCCTTACCTCGTAAATAAAATAACTCTTAAAGATATCAAAGGTTTGCTCAAAAGCTTTGGAAATTTTTTTGTGCTGTGTACAAAAAAAAGATTTTATTATTAAAAATGTAAAAAATACACTTAAGTTGGATTTCAATTGCTTTAAAACTCTTAAATATGAAATGTGAATAGTTTATTTTTTTAAATTACATATGTATATATATATATATCTATTATATATAATATATGATATATATATATATAAAATATATATATATATATATATATATATATATATATAAAATATATATATATATATAATATATATATATATATATTTTATATATATATATATTATATATATAAAATATTATATATAATATATATATTATATATATAATATATATATATATATATATATATTATATATATAATATATATATAATGATAATATATATTTTATTATAAAATATATTAAATATAAAATTATAATAGTTATAATATATTATAAATATATATATACATTATAAAAAGATATTATATATATATATCTAATATATATATAATAGACTATAATATATAATTAAATAGGATATATATGTAATATATAAATACTTATATATAAATTTACTAATTAATTATATATGTTTAATAAAATATATATATTATTAAAATGTAAAATACATTAGTATTAATTGTTTATAATTTAATATAAAGTATAGTTATTTTTTTATTATGAAATTTGTTTTATTTTCTATGAAGAAAATGCAGTGTCTATTATATTTACTCACTTTCCCCAAAGGTATAAAAGTGCCCCATGTGTGTATCAATATATGCCTCAAAAATGGGGCAGATCGATACTGGTGAATTTTCATTAGTATATTTTAATTAAATGCAAAAATATTTAATAAATCAACGACTCTGCATCTAACAAAAAAACTATACTAGTTTACTTAATATTATTTGAAAATTCTTTTTCCTTTGCACCGAAAACCTGCTTTGCAATATACCCATATATCAATGTACCCCAATTCCCCTTACTAATTTCTTACTTGGTTACTTTTTACTTATATTATTACTGATTAAAAAAAATTCTAAATTATTGCTGATTTAAGCTATATTTCGGATTACTTTTTGAGCAGCATGTCCATATTTAAAGTTACGTCAATTTTTCGTGCACAGTGCCATGAATTCTACATTATTCCTATATACTTCTAACAATAAAAAAATCATTTCTCTAAAACACCTCTGCGTGCATTTAGTAATAATCTGTCACATTACACCAACAAAATTACCCCGCACTTATCCAAACATGGTAGCTCTGAAGAAATTTCCATCGAAAATTGCTATAACATTGAACCTTTCCCTATCAAAAGTTACCAAAACTAGAAGAGTACCGCAAATGAATAGGTAACGCATAAGCGTGCTCTAATTCTTAAGCGATGATAGACCGCACCTAAAGGGACTGTGTCATACTAGTTTGAAGGCCGAACTCTTGGAAGTCAATAGATAGCTTGACCTTTATAAAACCTAAAGGCTAAGTTGAAATCAGAATTATCTATTGGTGTAGGTTGATATATGTTATACTACTCACTAGTTAAATTACTTTCGAGAAAGCTTTTCGTTTTGCTGCTAGGGTTTACTTTAAGATCATCTAGTATTAATTTAAAATTGAGTTCATTCTTACGAACGTATAATGCCGATCTTAAAGAAATATTTTGTTAATATTGGTCTTTACTAATGTTATATGCCTCTAAAACAATTCAAATTTCATTGTCTACATTGAATTACTGTAAACTATTATACATGGCAGCTCTTAAAAGGATATTTTGGTAAAGACAACAAGGTTACTGACCTTTGTAAATAAATTACTCTTTTCTCTAACTCTTAACTACACGATTAATAAAAAATTTCAAAAAATTCGTTACTTGGACATTTTTAAAAAGTTTTAAAATTGTTAAAACAAATTGTTAGGAAATCTAGATGGTTACCACTATTTACTGAGTTTAAACAATGTTACCTCTTCTTTGTTAATGCAATGTTTAAATTAAAACAATTTAATAAATTTTTTTGTTGTAAAAAATTGCTTTTAAATTAGAAGCGGTTCAAAATATATTATTTATAATTCAACTTATTGATGCAATTGTAAAGCACAACTGAAAACGTAAATTTAGAACAACAAATCTTATAGACTTAAAAATTAAAAAAATTTCCAAAGGTAACATTTTTAGCTCTATAATTGGATTTAAAAAAAAAAAAACTATCATTAAAAAAGTTGACAAAAAATTCAATCAATACATTTTGGGCAAAAATATAATTTATTAAATTGTCTAAAAACATTTTAATTGAGTTTCATTGTGTTAAATAGATCGTGTATTAATTAAATTCCTAAAACAACATTAGTTATAAATTTATTATTTAATTATGGTACACAGCGTATAGTTATTGAAAATTATATTTCATATACTGCATGATTATGTACAAATTTGAGCAATAAGTACTAAAAAAGTATAAACATGGAAATCGATTGATCTCTAACTCTAGTAACCATAAGTTAAATATTTAATTTAAAAGAATGCAAAAGAGAATAGATAATCTTTTCATAACAAGCGTAATAATGAGTAAACTTTCACTATTTTTTTTATTTAATAACATCTAATGATTTATATGAAGTCCATAGTGAATAAGATAATAAATAATTTGGCATTCTGGAAATTCTCCTATTGTTAACTCAAGGCCAAAAGGTTCAAAGAGTAAATTGAAGAATCTTCAATTTTGTTATTATCGGAATCGTGTCTGAGAATTATTTTTAAAAAGAATGAATCATTTGCCGTAAAAAGAATGATGAAAACATTTACTCTTTAAAGAATAAATAAACTTTCAATATGCTGAATATAATAAAATTAGGAAATCGAGGTTATATTACGAATGCAATGTTCTCGCCAAAGGTCTTGGCCTTGCATAGCTTATACAAAAAATCTGAAAGTATCTAAATATTTTAAGTCTCAGAAAAAAAACATATTTGAGTACCAATGCAGTGAATCTATTTTTAACTCTTCAGCCTTTTTTATTTCCAAGTCACAAATGAAATTGAGAAATTATTTATTTACTTTCCAATGTTTTATAAAAACAGTATAAATAAAATTTTATTTTAAACTAACTGGAAAACATTGATTAATTAGAAAAAATTCCACTGTTTTAAATTCATTATTTTTCTTATTGTTGCCTAAACATGTAATTCTCCCTTGTAAATTATAGTTGTTGTATGGTTGATTGAGGATGTCTATACGAAAATCAAACTATTATCATAACTTACAAATTAGTAATTAAAATATGGTAATTCATTTTAATACCAATTAATATTTAAAATATGGTCAAAGTGAGGTAATTATAAGAAAATTATTCGGACTTGTTTATAAACGGCCAAAATATTCCAGACTATCTCAATCAACAGAGGGTATCCTAAGCATTAAACTTAACCTAAAAAAAAAACTATTTGAAATAAAACTGAAAACTATTGCTTGATACCCTAAACAGCTTTTTGTAACATCTTGCGTTTTTGTATGGTACTATACGGATATTAATTAAAAAATATATGATTAATTTGAGTTATACAAATGTATTAAAATGATAACTAAAAACAAAATATGCCATTTATTACCCAAAGATCTATTACTCCATTACATTATCCCAAATAATCCTATATCATTAATAAAACGTTTTGTTTCTTTATAATTATTTAATTCTTCTGAAATGTCGAAGAATCATATTATTTACAAACTAAAAAATAATATGTAAATATTCTACGCGTTTTCCTTTTCATCATTTTTGTACACAAAGTAAAAATGATTAAAAGAAAAAGAATTACAAAAAATTGTAAGTTTTAAAACGCATAAAAATTAGACGATTCAATGCAGAAGTATCGAAGAAAGAATTATTTTTCTCAAAAATAGAATTTTTTTCACATAAATGGAATTTAATTATGCAAAAATGAATTTTACTTAAAAGTTTTCAATCTCTTGGAAATTAGAAATATTAAAAAAAGAAACAAAACTTATTTCATTCGTTAAAAATTTATAAACCTTTAGAAATGAAATAAGTACCAAAAATTATGATGCATACAACTTAGAAATTGACTACTATAAATCAATTATATAGTTAAGATTACGAAAATTGAGTAATTTCTCAGTGAAAAAAAAGCGCAATTTATTCTTAACCCTATTAACGCTTTATGTGTACGTGTGATTGCATATTTTAACACTTTATCAAAAGTTGTTAATCTAAATTTTCTTAAATCAAAACTTTTTCTAAGCAAACTCATACCAGCACCAAATTCATCAATATTCCCAATACACGATTCACGACTAATCGTGATTCCAAAAATCAGATTTATTTTAGATATTCGATAATTCCTTTCGGCGATCAGACCTAAACTTCGATCGACCTAGATAGGACACTAATTAGCAAGTACTCATACGGAGAGGGCGTGCCTGATCATTCATTCACCGTAGCTTGATCTTTGGATGCCAAGAACGTGTGGCTTTTATTTAAGGAAACTTGTCATCGCACCCTGAAGCGCGGATTCTGTCATAGGCTGATGTATAATTATTTTCTTTGAGGTTGAAAGCGAGTATATCGCAGCATATGTCGAAAAGAAACTCTTTTATATGTTAACTAATTGCATTAGCTTCACTTTTACGCGTACAATGTGTATATTTTGCAATTATTACCAAGAATTGTGTAATTATATTCTAAATAATTAAATTTACCTTATAATTAGCTATTTTTATCTGCATTTTACCACAAAATTGCTTCCAATATTTTTTTTTTAATTTATAACTAATCTATAACAGAATCTTTATGAGTATGTTAATAATTACTTAATTTGTATGAAAGCATTACTTATAGGTAGAAGAAACACACATTAAAGCAAAAACACTTAGCAATACAGTGTAAGATTTGTTTCCTCCCAAAAAATCTATAATTTATTTCTTTACACTATTTTTTTAATCTCGAATTTGTGTTTTCAAATACTAACTGCTATTAATAAAAATATTTTATACAGGTAATAAAATATTAAGTGAGATCTTGGCTTCACTATGCACGTCCCCATTTGTAATGCTTCATTGAGTTCGACACTTAATGATTACAAGAAGAACATGAGACATAAGGAAGGCATTTAGTATTTCCTACTGTTAAAAGTGAAAGTTAGCTATTTATAAAGACGATTTCCTTTATAATTTTTCCAAATGCTATAGTTTTTAAACTTGCATTTAAAATAAAGTTTCTAAATTTCAAATTATATCTAAGCTTATAAAATAAGAAGGTTGAAAACCTGCAACAATATTTTTCTTAAAAAACGTAGATAATTTTTTCAAAAAAATATTTTTTGTTATTTGATTTTAGGATAGCTTATTTAATTACTAAAGTTACACAAAGCCGGAATTCGGAAAACAAGTTTTTTTTAATACCATGTTTTTTATCAATTTATGATTATACTACGACTCATCAACAAATAAAAGCAAAATAATTTGGTATGTTAAGTTAAGCAAAAGTAGAATTTTAAAAATTATTTATGAAAGTAAAATGTTTGCATTATACAGTTGTTTATGTATCTAATTTTTTTTTAAATAATGTTTCAAACCGACTGAACATAGAATAACTTCAAAAAATGATTTTTAATAAATAATGAATAAATTAACGAATTTCAAGTAATGCAAAGAAATTCAGCTAAATTTATTGAAGTTACTTACATAGTATAATATTTTGTATAAGTAATATAAATATTGTTTTACTTGATAAAGTACGCGCCGCTGAACAATTTTACAGTTTAACTTTAAAATACACTATTTCGAAACCAGTCCTATAACTACAGTACTATTATTATTTATGATAAATAGGTGAATCAAAATATTGTATGAAACAAAAAAAATATATTAACAAATTTAAATTAAAACTTTCAATTTAAAGTAACACATAACCAAAAATCTGTGTCATAACCATCTCTAACATTTTAAGGATATTCGGAACATATGATAATTTAAAAGTGCTAATATTTTGCAAAAAAAAATACAGTAACATAATAAGAATTTAATATTTTTTTAATTAACGTTTTTTTATGACAAGGTTTTATTCTAAATAAACGTTAATTTTATTCACAAACAACGACTTTAAAATGTCTAAATGTCAGTATAATACTCTTAAAAATCTTGTTTCAAAATTACTTAAACATTTAATTATTGCACTTCAATATTTTTCATGCAATTTCATATCCATAAAAATGATCCGTCATTTTGTCTTTTCAATCAAATACCTTTTTTTAATTAAGTTTTTACTTTTTAATGTAAAAATGATGAAATTTAATAAACTTCATTTACGTTGTTTTAATGAAATTTGCATAAAATTTCACATGGAAGTATTTCATTAAACTATTCATAATTCTTTACGTACAACTCAAAATGGTATCACGCAAGTTGCGAGTTTTCTTTTAAAAATTTCGGTCAATAGACAGCACACACTGCGATTAAAATCTGTTCTATTAACGAATAAAATAATCGCAATGAATGAAGCAACAAAATAATTGACCGTTTGGGTCAGGGGTGGCTAGTTCTCACGCACATGTTAATTATGCACTACCGAATGCTACATTTTGCAACAGTCAACAAATTTTCTTATTATAATTACTAAATGTTCAATAAAATCAAATCTACTGTATAACTAATTTTCGAAAAACTTATATTACAGTAAGAGTGTCTTAAACAAACGTAATTACATTATTTGAGTATAAGTAAGTTATTAAATCTATGCTGTTTATTTATAAAAAAATATTCTATAATGTAAATATTTAAAAAAGCTCAAACTTTTATTACATAGCATATATTTAATAGTTAGTAACTTCTTCAATTAGATAAAAAAAATATTTCTACTGTTAAGGGGATACGGTACGCAAACCATTATTTTTAGAAATAATAACATAAACTTGTAAATTATAATGTTTTTATATAATGTTTACTCTAAATAAAAACATTTTCCAGCAATAAAAACAAATATTTACAAGTAGATTTTCATTTAAAAAAAATAATAATTCAACTTTTTTTAAAACGCTACTACTCTTTCAATTTTAAAAATAACTCACCAAACTTTTATAGTTTGTTTTTATAACTATTTATTCGAGAAATGGGCATGGATTTTAAAATGTGAGCTACAGTACAAAAGTAACATGCATTTATACTGAAAATCTCAAAAAATAAAAAAAATTACAAATTATTGAATTCGACATTTAAAAAAAACTATGCATAGTAGACCTTATTCCATGCACAATTTTGTGCACCATTTATATAAAAACACAGGTTAAAAATTTCAAAATTATAACTTAATTAGCAAAAACGCCTTAGGGATTTATTAAACACAAGAATTGAAAAAACACGAAACAGAGAAAACAGGTTGAAAGCAGACGAAATACGAGTTTAAACTTCAAGGGATGACTCAAGAAAATGTTTAATAACTTTTTTTCTAGAGAAGATATCATTATGAAACTTTCAGTAAATGTTCAGAAAGATATTGTGAATAATAAGAAGTAAAAACTGAAAAAATCGATATTCTGACCAATTTTTGGGTACCGTATCCCCTTAAATAAACACTTTTATAACTTTCATAAACGTTGATGTAATTTTACGATATATCATTTATGCAACAAATTTGAAAATTTAATGCTTTAAGGGGGACCAGACCCCTAAAACTTTTCAAAAATGACATTTCGAATGTTTTTAGTGTTTCTTAAAATATGAAATCTTAGCTTTACAACGATATCTTTCATTAAAAGTTTCGAGTACTGTTAGTATTTTTTAATATTTTTTTTAACAAGCGTTGTTTGAGTAAAATCCAGTCATGTTTTATAGGTAAGAAACCACTATTGTTTACTTTAAACGGTTATATCTCAAAACTTACTTTTTCAATGTTCATGTACCTTTTTCGCAAAATCTACTGTAAGTATCAGCCTGAAATTTTTTATACGTATTTAAGAAGTTTGTTTCGAAAAACCGCTGGAGGGATTTGACTATAAATATCTTAGTTATTTTTCTTTTTAATATTATTGATGTTTTTTAGGTAAAAAAAAATGTAGTTTCACTTAAAAAAATATAATTTAAAAACTAAACAAAAATTTTGAAAATGCCTCCATTAAAGTATACTTAAACATCCATTTAACAACTAGTAAAAATTTCAGTAAAAAGTATCAAATAGATTCTGAGAAAAGGTACATAAAAAAGGTCATTTTAACATGGGCTTCAATGGAGGGCTCCGTTCCCCCTTAATATTTAAAAAAAAAATCCGAAGATGATTTGATCATAACCAACTTTAAATTATTAAATTAAAAAATAAACACATGATATCTTATGAAGCGTTACACTCTGAGCTCTTTCACGCATAACAGCATGTAGTTTCCCATCTGTTATATTCTTCCTTACAGCTTAAACTTTAAAACAACTATTTAGGGCGAATGAGCCCGAAAGACCGCTGGTCTCCAGAGTGTATCTGTTTTAATCTAATTCAAAAAACATATTTTCTAAGCCACATATCTGTTTTAAGCTGTAATTAATATCTTTACAGACGGTTTTTGTTATATGATAAATGTAGCTGACTTACAGGTCTCTATAATTCCCCTTTTAGAAATTTTTTCTAATATTGTATGTAAAATTATTCATTAAAATTTAAAAGAATATTCAAACCCATTTCAAGAAGTGGGTGTTATAGAGACCTGTAACTCTACTGCATTTATCATATAAAAAAAAGTTTGTAAAAATATTCAATACAGCTGAAGAAATGTGGCTTAGAAATTATTTTTTTCATTGGAATAACACAGAACTATAAAACTAATGAAGCTATAATTATAAAAAAAAGCTTTTAGAAAATAAAATAAGTCACTCTGCAAAAACTAGAACTTTTCTGATTCCAGTATGTCATTGCAATAAATAACTATACATTTAAAATATATCCTATTTGTAATAATATAAAAAGTTTCTATTTACTATTTATTATTTTTATTAAAGGTTAAATAGATAATGCATAAATAAATTAGGTGTTTACACATACTTTTCCCATTTATGTTTTACTAACTTCTTTTAATATTACAAAACACTACAAATTTAAATTAGTAAAATTATTCATTGAGCATTTGGATTAAAAATTATTTTTTCTGCTGACTTTTTTGTCTATTGAATGTGTTTTCGAGTTGTATTGTCTCTTTCTCTTCTTTTATCCTCTGTAACAAATCGCACTTAGGCAAGATAATGGGAACAAAAATTTGAATATCAATTCTTTTATTGTCATTTTAATTCTAACAATAATTGTTTTGAATTGGAATGAATAATATAAAATTAAAGAACTGCAGAACAATATTCTATCTCTTCCAACTCTTACAATTGATTTCATGGATAATGAGCCATATTGGTATTTTGCATTACGTCAAAACAAGGTCTGGGTACAATAATAGAAATTTAATGCAAATGGGGAGTTACGGTTGAAATAATGATAATTTAGACAATGGTTTTCTCCCTTTCAAAAATAATAGCTTCCTAAAAACAAGTTTTAAACAAATCAGTTGCAAGCTTAAGAGGCACTGATTTGAATGTGTATAAATATGTACTTCCCATTGGGCATCAAAGCAATGTATAATATCGGAACATCGATCTTAAGCAACAAGACGGCGGATCACCACTTTGGTGGGTTTCTTCTGTAACTTTTGGATAGGCTAAGCACCTTGGGACAAACGTGCTCTGTGGAGTCCAAAGTTCTGACGCCTCATACCGTATGATGTCCCTCGAAGGTTGCGTTGGTTGCCGGCTCAGGTGTTGAGCTCTTCACTTGACCACGGCTTAAAATTGAGAGGCGTACGTGGCTCCGTTTGGAGGCTAAAAATATCCTGACTGTGCGATATCCTGACTGTATCCTATCCCGCGTACGATGACGCTATACTGTTGCTTTTGGTGCCAGTTCAGGTGTCGGCCTCGTCTTTCGCTATTCAAAATTACGAGATTCGTCACCAATAGCCTTCTTGACGTTAAATTTAACACACCCAACCCGAACGTATTATAAACAGGCAGTCGAAGTGTTACCACACACAAACACAGTGTAGTGGGATTGCTCACTGAGCCCCTTGCCATTGAAGCGAAAGTAAAATGTCCTTGCTTCGCAATACACTCGAGAATTTGTTCCCGATATAGCGAAGACCAACTCCACTGCTTCTCCCTCCCTGACCTGTCGTTCTGAGTAATTGCAGTGGGTGTGTCGGCTGATTTAACTGCTGAATAGGATCATGAAAAAAGAGACAAGCTCTTTTTACTGCTCACCTATGTTGAAAGAATTTTTATTTTTTTCTTTCAGTTTCTTTGCAAATTCACTTTCGATTCAATTGGAGCTAGATTTTCTTTTATTGGTGCCTGTGGAGGTGAAAGTGAGACATTCTGTTGAAGTTTGAAGGTGGAAGGTTTTTTTGGTGTGGTGTGAAGGTTTTGTGAATGTGATCCATTTTTGCTTGGGTAAAGTTATATAGACATAATGCATATTTTGTATCTGATTTGCCTTGAGTTGTCGCTTTTTGTTTCAATAAAATGTTGACTTAAATAAATGATTGGATTCATACTTTCGATTCCATTATTTTTAGATTTAAAAAAATTCAGATTTTATTTCTTTGGTGTTTTAGAAGGTGAAAGTGACATTTGTATTCTGTGGGCGTTTGAAATTATATTACTTTTGTTGTAGTTGAAAGGTTTGGGGATTGAAATAGATCGTGTTGTTGCCGTAGAGTTTTTAAAAAATTACCGTGTTACACCTAACAAACGGCATGTCATTATACAATTAAATGGGACTTTAAACCAAACTTTACCACAGCGCAAGACAAAACGAATAAACTTATTCCCATAGTTATTTGAAACATGCGTTACACATAAGAATCATCGAAAGGCAAGGTACAGTAAACATATTTTGTAAGCTATTCAATTTACGTTAGCTTGCGATTTGATATATAAAACTTGATTGTGTGGAATGAAAGCATTGTCTAAATATTTAAATTATCTAAACATTTGAACAACATTTTAACACCCATATTTAAGTTAAATTATCGTATGTATAAAACGGGTTAAAATTGTAAAGCATCTGTGTTTTCCAGAAGTTCTACTTATAGTGCAGTAAATACAAAATACTAATTTCGAAGACTAAAACTATACACTAAATTATTTTTTATCCATATTTCCCAATATTACATTGATGAAGATTAAGGTATCCGCCCACGTTAAAATCCTCTTTTTTTTCTGCTGCCCGAAAAGCTGCCCGAAAGAAAATAGCTGTAAAACTTGAGCTTAAAGATGTGACTTTCTCAATTGGATGGTTTATACTACTTTTTCATAAAACAGGGAGACATGGAGGGCTTAGGTTTTACCTTAAATAGCCGGACCAGAGGACATGATCAGAAATTGAATAAATCGTTCTTTAGAAGGGAGATAAGAAAACATTATTTTTACAATAGAGTCCTCAATGAGTGGAATGATTTACCAGATTATGTTGTGCATTCGAAGAGAGTAGAAGATTTTAAGAAGAAACTTGATAGTCATTGGAAACTGGTAATGTATTATATTTATTTTGGACCAACCTTGCTGGGCCTTTGGCCTGTTGTTGGTCGACAATTTTTGTATTTGTATTTGTATACTCTTTTATGTGTATATGACAAGATATTTCTTTAAAAAAATTAGTTTGAAAGGCAATTTTTTAAAATTGTAAATATGCGAGGTCTTGGAAACGAGTATAGTAATTTTTTAACCATGCTCAAGTAAAGAGCTCGACACTTAATCTGGCACCTAACTTAACCTCATAATTAGCAGAGCCAGGACATTGGATTCTGTATTTTTATGAGCACGTATGTTTCAGTGTACTCGGCTTCTTCAACAGTAGCCATGATCCCCTACCCAAATAAGAACCCGCTGCCTAGTTTCTCAAGATCAGAGTTCAGATAGGATCCTTCGCTTTAAACAGAGGTTGCCCGTTTAGCGTTTAAAAAGTAAGTACTACATTTAACAAATATCAATTAAAAAGTTTAATGGATTGGTCTATTCAAGGTTAAATTAAATGCTGGTTATGTAACTTTGAGCAAATAGCGTTTAGCGTTTTTGCGTAAGAATTTTATAACTAAACAATGCTTCGTTGACCTGGAATAGCTACGTAACAAACATTAGGATTGTTATCTTATGTTACATGATATAGAAAGTTTTTTCGAAGCCGGTGTCTTCTATTATTTTCCCATTATGTCATATATGGAAATGCTTTTGTACTAATGTCATTAACAACGTGTAATTGAAAGCCACAAAGCGACACTTTAGACAAAGTAGATTCAAAGATAATGAATATATTTTTAATTTGTTAATTACCTTAAAATACGCAACTTTACAATACTTACATAAAATTGAAGACAATTACACCTTGTTTTGCATGGTGCGCTTAGACCTTTGCTGAATTACCATATATTTTTTTTAAAAAATCCCTTATTTTAAATTACTATAATTTTTCAATTTTTATTTTATCACACAGTTGGCTGACTTAAGAATTTCAACGTTTCGCTTGTAATATTTTTTAAAAGAAAAAATATATAAAATTGAAGAATTTGAAGAAAGCGAATGTGAAGAAAATAAAAGTGAATAAACTCTTGACGAAAATTTGAAACATGAAAATTATTGCTTTTATTAGGTATTAAAGAAAAGTAAATCTCATACATCAAAATAAATATTGATTTCTTTCTCAAGTTTTTCAAAAGTTTTTTCTATAGAAAAAATTTTTGATAAATTTTTCTAGTAGTAGTTTCGAAAATATTCCCCACTTTTTCTAGTAGCAGTTTCGAATTTCAATGAAATAAATGTCCTTAGAAACACGCTACTGCAATCTATAGAAATTTTATCAATAAAAAAAGTTTTACCCCTTACATTATTCAACTATTACGTTAACCTATTTTCATGAAAACTGAAACAAAAATTTATAAAGTACCAATGGCCTTTTATATTATCAATATTAACAAACCTATTTTTAAAAGTAAATAAATCTAACATTAATTATTATCTATAATAGATAATGTGGCCGTTAATACACTGTACAATTTTGGTGTAACAGAGTGTAAATCGTTACTTTATAGGCTCTTTTAAATAGTTAAGGGAAGAATAGATGACGAACTGATTAAGATGACAAAATGGAATTTTTCCTCATTAATAAGAGATACTAGAAAACAAAAAATTATATTTTAAGACCTGGGTTACTAATGGCATGGCTTCCTGCAAATAATTCCAGCTTTTTGCGGCTTTTTCGCGAGCATTAGAGAAAGAAGATTGTTTTCTATCCATTCTCGTGTAATTTTCGGAATCGAGAGACTGGATTGATCGTTAGTTTTTCAGTGATTTTTTTTAAATACAGGTCGTAATCTATAAAAAATTTGTAGTTTAGGTTGTTGACGTTTAAATTTTGTGTGTGTGAGTGTAGTAAAAAATTATTTCAAATCCAAAATCGGTTTCACCTAGACGACGAAGTCTGACTTGGGTAAGATGACGACTACTACATTTTATTTAACTACTCTTTTAATTAACTATATTTAAGTGTTCGTGATGAATACCCAGTGAGGGATAAGCAAATTGGCTGAAGTGTAATCTTGTTTTCCCTGCATGAGATTTAAATTAAAATCTAATTTCTTAAATTTTTTAAAACTTCTTCTAATATTTCTGTAGTAGATGGTTATAAATGGCTCCTCCATGCTTTAAATTTTAAAATGTAATAAAATTATTAAATTTATAAGTTTTTAAAAATTATTTGAGCTGCTAGAAAACCTGACTGCCAGGTGACTAGTTTATACGTCTGTATCCCACAGAGGGTTAAGATTTTTAGGTGCATAAACATTGAACGAAGTGTCACTTCTAATTTCAATGCTCTACATGCTACCATCGGTTTTACGAAGTAATGCGTTCCACAGAGTTTTTACAGTGCAAGAACTTGATACTTTAAAATATAAATTTGTATCAAAATATTATTCTCAATGATACTAAATCCAATAATGCAAATCACTCTTGCTCATACCCCGTGAAGTTGCTTACGATTAACTTTCCCTTCTTCCTTCTTCTCAATACTACGAGTTTAAAAATACTTTTCGGGGATTATTTCCAATAGAATTGTCATTCCTTCGTCAGCCTAACATGTCAACTGAATAGTTCAAATCGAAATCACTAATCCCAGAAGTAACTTTTACAGAGTTTTTCCTTCCTCGGTATATATCCTTTATGTATCGCAGGCATACTAAAGTAACATACTACCTTTCCACATTAGAGATACATCAAAATGAATAAAAATACACTTATGTCATTCGTTATAAAGCAATATATTTCTATATGATGACTAAGTTCCAATATGAACCGCAGTAGATAGGGTGAACAAAATGTTATATCCCTTATTAGTTAAAGTTAAGTCATAATTCTGCATAAATCGTATTGCTATTCGATGTAATATCATATATTGATGACGATACATATGTTTTTTGCTGGTTTTTATTGGACACTGACAAAAAGGAGTACACATAAGATCAATTGATTGATAACCGAGAACTTAAAAAGTCAAGATAGTTTTGAAAAGCCTCTAAAATTTGTACCAAAACTACCCCACACATCATCGAAAACTCTCAGTGTTTTCTTGAACATTGCAATCAATATTTTATCTTAACCTTCATCTCCCTTAAACATGTTGATGAAATTGTGAGGTTTTATAGTTTACCATGGTTTTAGTTGATTAAATCCTGACACAAGAATATAGCCCGAAATGAGGGACCTTTCGAGTATTATTCTTATCTGACCTTTACCTTTTGACCTGACTGAACCCACTGAAATGTACCACAGTGACGGTTAAGTTTCTGAGTTAAATAATATCTTTTTTGTAAAAACGTTGTAAACGGCTATGTTCTGAAAAAAAATCACGTAAATTTACGGTTTAAACTGACAGCTGAGTTGCCTGAATAAAACTGTACACAATAAGGAAACTTTTTATATTAAATAAGGGTTAATTTCCTTTAAATTACTTACATTTACTATGTTAAATACATAGTAACTTAATTACACTTACATTTACTTAATTATTTACATTTTACTATGTTAAATATTAGTATTCGATAATTAGTTTCGCGACCACCGTTATTCGAATCCGCAATCTTTAAATTACATGTGAAGTATCATTTGAATTTGGCTATCAATACCTTAAAAGATTGAAAGCAAAGGAAGCAATCTTTTTGACGTTTAACGCGCACATGAAACGAGAACAAGTTTTGGAGAATACGGTTTTAACCTGAAAACGAGTTAAATAAAAGTTTAAAAACAGTCGAAGTATGGGAAATTTCGGCCGCCGTGACGTTTTTTTGCATTTATATCCAAATAAAAAAAATTAACGAATAGGTTATCACCAAAGTAGAAATATTATATGAATGAAAACAATTAACAAAACCTAAAAACACGAAAAGACGGAAATATTATAAAATTATAATGACCTTACTGAATTTTAAAAAAAATACATGTACCCAAAATAGTTATAGGATCAAGAGTTGCTAACCTCTAAAAATCTATATAAATGAATCAATGGCATAAATTCAATATGAGCTCAAATAGTAATAATGATAATCAAGTTCTTGTAATAAACGTTTTTGCAATACGAAAACTTAAAGCTGTGTGCATCTAAATTCCCAATTTCGTTTTATTAAAAACGCACAGTAGACTACCAGGAGTTTGTGAGAAAGCCGAAACGTTTAGTGAAAACAAATAGTTTTATAAAACGAGAAATTGAATATAATGAAGTTGTTTTAAAAATAGCCCTTTGGTGCTCCAATTATTGAGAGCATCGCATAACATTTCACAGTAGGTAATTTTTATAGAGTGACACTTGATTTTAAAGTAAAGAACGATATTAAATCTAAGGTTGTTATATAAAAACTCAACTGAACAGAACATTCAGTAACTGTAGCAATCATGGTTTAAGTTATGATTATTTGTTTAATAAAATATAAACGTTAAAATGTATCATATAAATGCAAGAAGCATTCGTAAATAATAAAGCTTTTATGTTTCTGACTAAATGCTCATGATAAAAATAGGTTTAGTGCATTTATGAAAGCATCTTTATATAAAATTGAATTTGTAAGTTTTGCATAATTAAAATTATGTTTCTTTTCGCTAAATTAAATTTTAATGTGGATCTCATTTGTCTTTTAACTATTTAATTTTTTATTTTAAGTGTCGATAATATGTCACTTTACGATAATTTTTTTAAATAAATTATTGATAATCTAAAATAATCTTCGGATATTATAATTGATAAAAAAATTCTTATTCGATTTCCTTATTTAAATAAGTAAACTAAAATATAGCCTTTACAATGAACTATACTTTACTTGAATTGCACTTACACTACTTTTTATTTAAAATTTTAGTTAAAATTTTAATTTTAGTAAAATTTAAAAAATAATTTATAATTTTAATATTTTGAAAATAATATTTTAATTTAACTTTGTAAATAAAAGTTAAAATTAATATCTCAATCTAAATTATTTTTATTTGAATTTAATTTTGAGGTTTCTTTTAAGTTTAAATTTTTTGCAAAAGTTAATTAAAAATATTATATACCAATTATCAATCTTTTACATTCCAAAATAATATTTTAAATGATACAAGCTGAAAATTCCAAAATAAAACATGTTTAATAACCAAAAAAATATTCGAGAAAATTTACTATGCAACAAATGTTTGCATGATATAAAAACTGCAGACTATCATTTATATTTTTCGTTCACAAAAAAGTTCTATAACTCTACACTATTCCTGTTACAACAATGACTCAATTAAAACCTTACCTCAACATTGCAGAGGAACCGCGTCTAATAAATAATTCAATTCCGGTCTTCAAAACACCAAGTGCACAAAACCACGTGCATATGCAACAAAACGATGTAATTCCCTATTAAACAACCCCTTTTTTCTTCTCTGACCAGCTGAAAAGCCGACAAACAGCGGGAATCAGCTGACAGAAGGTTTATATACTAGAATCTCTACGAAAACCGTTCCACCCCGTTAGCCTACTTTCTTCAGTAGTTCCACAGTGAATCGAGGCCTTTTCACTCAGTGCCCGCGGCCAAAGCAAACGCCGGCGACACTTTCCAACGCAGGACACTTTAATTCTAAACATTCACTCTCGTTGGAGATTATCAAAGAAAAAACATTTCTTATTCATGGTTTTGAAAAAAAAAATTCCTCTTCTAACGAAAGAATTTGTATCCGTCCTTCTTTTTTTTATTCACTTTCCAACGCAGGACACTTTGATTCCAAACATTCACTCTCGTTGGAGATTATCAAAGAAAAAACATTTCTTTTTCATTGTGTTCATGGAAAAAATGTTTTCTTCCTTTTCTGACGAAGGAATTTGTATCCGTCCTTCTATTTTTATTACCAGAGCAGTACGCATGGAGAATTTGTTGCAGTAGAAACGTGTGATTCGAAACTTTTCTTTAGGATATTTAAAAATATTGTCATATAGTCCTTTATCTATTAGTAAAAGCCAGATTTCCTGAAAAATGACACAATTTTTATTTAGTTTCACAAAGTAAAACTAATACCATGAATTTTCAGAGTATGTAGTCTAGCCTAGGACGATCTGTTTTTTTTTTTATTTTATAGTGCATTATAGTTGGATACATAAATTATATTTTAATATAGATCTTTGGGCCTTCTGAATCTAATTTACTACCAAAGGACAGTTTTAAATGCTACGTGACTATTTTGTTGATAGGATCTCTACGGTGGGTTTCTTGCTACACGTTGGGTAATTGGAATGGAATTTTCTGATAAAGGCTGCATCTCTATTAACGTCTACCAACAAGCAGTGGTATTCATATTTACACACATTTTAACCATGGGCCGTGACTCTAACCACTTTGATACTACCTGTCTGCAAAGAGGATTAACTTTTTCGGTTATTTACTTTGTGATACGGTGGTCTGCAATATTGAAATATGAGATGAGTGAATTGTTCTAAAACAAGTTATTTATTTTACACTTGTTAAAAGTTGGCGGAAATATCAGAATTGTTACTGAACCAGGCCTACTACATCATTTTAGCATAAATTCATCAAGGGAATTTGCGCATTGATAGTTATGGATGCCCCGGTGTCCCTTCTGAAAGTTTAAATAGAATAATGTCAAAAATATATATGTTTTAAAATGTTTTTGAACATGAATCTGTGAGTGAGGAACACAGACAGTATTGTATTTTATGTGTGATGTCTTCAAATATTAAGAAAAGGAAAACTTGATTACTTTAACATTAAAAGAAGATTAGTTTTTATACAGAAGAATGCAATTGTTTAAAGAAAATATTTTTTCATTACAAAACATAATTATGTAAGTATTATTAAAAACCAGTATATATATTTAAGAAATTTCAAAATAATTGCTAATCTGTCATAATATTTAAAAATGTAAGAACAAATTATATAACTTTATAATTATTATAATTATGCTATAATGACTTCAGCTATCTTATCATACATCATCTACAATGACACTTCAAATAGGAGTACACAAGCGCTAATTTCAAAGAAGCGTGTACAACGTTACAACACAGCGTAAACTTCAGTTGTGTAAGCAAACCCTTCCGAAACTAAACACAAATAACTCGCGTGTTGGTTCTCAACACACTCTGAATGTAAACTTTAAAACAGCGAAAGTAACATTCACGGAATCCGAATGAAGATAATGTCATACCTGCGCAAATATAAATGGTATATATTTCCAGCCTTTTCTTTTTATTTTCTTAAAACTGTAAATTAACATACGAGCCAACACAGCATGGAAACTTTCATCGCACGTACGATTCCTATTTTCAAGGAAATTACATCCTCAAGTGGAGTCGTCATTAAAAAGTACCGTTACTTTCCTATGCTAGGAGCAAATCTTCTTTGGAGATGGATGTAATTACTATTGCAAAATGATGCTTTGAATTGTTCGCATTCTCTAAAGAAGTAGGTATCGGAATAATTGAAGAGCTTAGTGGCAGAACGTGCTAAGTGACATTTTTGAAAAAATAGGGATTTTCGAGTTAATGATAACAGATTGTTCCGTCCTTTAAAGGGAACAAGATTCCCCTTTTTCATAAATTTTAATTTAAGTATACTTTTTACATTCTGTGAGTGCCGTTTTAACGAATCTAAAGGCAAACGAAAAACTTTAAAGCATATTTTCTCAGTTTCATCTTTTTGTCACTTAGCACGTTCTTCCACTAAGCTCTTCAATTACGTTAGGAGAAAAGTAGTCATAGCATTCAATATTTTATATTGCTTTCGTAGGTATGAGTGCTTTGTAATGTTGTATTTATAAATCATTTGGTTTAGTTAGATTTTGAAGTTGATATATTGCTTTAATGATGTTATATGTTGATATAAAATGTTTTGCTTCGATTTAAGAGCGCGTAATATTACATATTTATTCTTCGAAATATTAATCAATTTAGCAAACGGTAAGAAATAATTATTGAACTTTGGAAAGAAAACTTGTGAAAGCAGTAGCCAAATTGTGAAGGGGCTAAAAGTGACAACTTACAGAATATACTTAATGGTAAAATTCAATTTCAGTTAAGTTCAATCCTTCACTCTACAGAGTGCCTATATGTAGTAGTTGATTGTCAATTAAATATCGATTGATTATAAAATAGTTAATCTCATGCAGTGAAGCAGTTCGTCACTTGACTATGGTCTAATTACGAGGTTATGCTGTGTTAAGTCTTAAGAGTAATAGGCAGCGAACGATACTCGAATCTACAAAGTTACACTCACTTGCTTTCCTCAGAAAACTTTTTTAAACACTGAAATTATAAAAGATGTCGATTAGCACTAATTATCTCATTATATACCTTTGTTTTAATTTTAAAATTTACTGTTTAACTATTGATAGAAGATATATTATTTCCAAAGTTGTGTAATTTATTGTTTAAATGTTACTTTCTGTTCAATTGCGCGGGTTTTTTTTTTGTAAAGTCATAGCAAATCCATAATAAATCTAAGGCAATCGATACCAATCTAACCAATCCTACAACATTGAATACACGTTTTAGTTTTTCACCAAAGCTATTAAATATTCTTGAATTAGTTTTAATTAAAGAATATTTAATAGCTTTGGTGAAAAACTGAATTGTTATTTGTACGCTCAACTTATTCTTCCTTTCAATTGTGCGCTTCATTAACTCTAGCATTAACGGTTGAGAAAATTAGATTACAATTAACACTAATTGGTAAATCAAGATAATCTAGTTTACAAAGAAATGACACAGTACGTTTAAGTGGGACTGTTCGTACCATTGAGAGCTATTGGGTCCCACAACACACACGAAAAAAAGTGTATTAAATAATTCTTTCGTTTTTTAAAATAAAATAATTATCACTTTTTTATTGCTTTAAAGCTTGTACGGGTATATTCGATAAATTTTAGACATCATTTAATAATGATATGGCTTCAGCAGTGGTTTAAGATATTTTCTGGTTTAATTATCTCTACAGACCCAAAAACCAACACATAATGAAAAAAGTCCTAAAAGATATTCCGGTATAACTATTTAGCATATATTTAGCATATAAGAGAAACTATGCATGTTAGTGTTGAAAGGAAAAAGCAATCTTAAAAGTATCAAAAAGTCATTCATGGAATCAATATGAGCTCCTGAAGTAAATTTACGTCATAAGTTATGTATTCCAGTTTATCTCCAAATTTTGTTAGTTTTATAACCATAACTTAAGGAGTACGATTTGAAATGAGTTCAACAATTTGTATAACTAAGCTGTAGATCTTTTTAATGATATAGAAAACAGTGGATGGCATTTTCACTTTAGTTTGGTGCATTAAGAGTTGAAAATTAACGGCGCTTAAAAGGCCTTTATAGGGAACCTTAACCTCATTATGTTGATTCATCATAGTTGGAATTTTTCCGTTTAGTTTCATGTGTATAGGCACTGTGCACAATTTCAAAAGTAAAATATTTGTATCAAAAATGAATATATTTGAAAACACGTGAATCAACACTTTGAAGAATATACTTCAAGTGTTTTCAGAAGTCTGCAAGTATGGGTAAATCCGATAAGAAACATTCCTCGTTGCAATGTACATCCTGTTCACAAACTGTCACAATAGGCTTTTCTAGCAGAAACATCCATTTTCGGACCTGAAGGGAGACATCGGTTTCTATACTTTCTCCAGTCGTCTGGTAAAACCACCGCCAAATAAATAAAAGGAAGAGTTAGTGAAATTTCCGACGTAACCTGGAATCAAATTTAGAACGCAGCCTACGTGAGACGACTCTCCGACCGTCGACACAAACGCCTCAAAACAACAACACAAAAACGAGTGGACGATCTCTTTCCTTCAGCTGTTTCGATGAAAGTCATCTTACCATCACTTGATTTGCAAAAATATGCCTTGAAGAATAATCAAAAGTAGATTGTGGTTTTCGATTTCGAGAATATATGGAGAAATAATCTGGAGGTCTTATGGTATGATACTACTGATTGAAAAAATTGTCAACATTTTCATGTAAGTCGCTCTCATGATGTATTTAATAGAGTACTGGGCTAGGGGTTCGGGTAACGGTTTTCGAGTGTGACTTTTTTGTAGTGTACAAATGTACATACCATGATTGTTTATGATGAGCATTAAGCATATTCCAGTTAACATAACATAACAATTTGCGCCCAAAAGGTAAGAGTGTAGGCTATGTGGCCCGTTACCCTGTACGCATAGAATGACAGATGTATACTGTATGTAAAAATAAAAAATGTTACTAGTACTAGTCCATTTACTCGACTTTTGGGTCAGGCAAGGGTGATGATGATATAGGGAGGTGTCATGTGAATATTGCATGCCACCCCCTATATATGATGAAACGGTATAGTGGCAGATGAGCCACTATCCGTCACACTCCTCTGCAATTCCACTGGGCAGGATAACATCGCTCTGTCACAGTGGATATTGTAGTTTAGGGTCTTATTCCGAAGAGGTGTCCTGCAAGGCAACATAAAACAATATTCAAATGAAAATTGTAATAAGAGCATATATAACACGCACGGTAAGAAAATGACCCCTGTAAAAACTAAGCCTTACAGAGGGCCATGTACACAATATATCATTCTTGCAAATTAAGAGACGACGAGATGTCTTGTGTAGTTTAAATACCCAATAAGACCAAAAAGACCTTTATATGAGAGAACTTGATCAAAGCTTATAATGGGTAACCCAAAAATTTCAGACAAAGTCGAAGAGAAAATCGGGCATTTCCCTAGAAAATGTAAAGGAGTTTCACCCTCCTCTCCACAAACAGGACATATGGGAGAGTCTACTTAACCACAGGTGTTAAGATGCTTTGCCAAGTTGGCGTGACCGGTAACATCTTGTATAATCTGTCGTAGAATAAATCTATTGAGGGGAAGGAGTTTGCCTTCCAGATCCATCAATTCAATAACCATTTTGGTATGTTTGCAATCAGCGCGGCTGTGCCAAGCGCGATCATGCTTTTTCTTTACCCAGATGCTAACGTCATTCTTTATAGACTGATACGACAAGGAGTAGAAAGGGTCAGGAGACTAACAGCAAGCTGTGAAGCTTCCTTTGCAGTGGTATCGGCTAGTTTGTTTCCAAGAATATCACTGTGGCCAGGGACCCAACTAATAGTCACAGAATTGGAGGTTAGCGCAAGTCGATTAAGTGCGTGTGTGCACTCCAAGACACAGCGTTGAAATTTGTCTGAGTTAGCCAGAGCCAGAATGGCAGACTGGCTATCTGAGAAGATAAAAAATTTTCATTTGCTAAGTTCCATGCCAAAAGCTCGTTTGCGACCATATGAATTGAAATAACCTCAGCTTGAAAGACGGTTGAGGTTGAGCCTAAGTATAAGTGGTACTTAGAAAAATCGTTGCCATGGTTTTTGGTGCGAATGATTGCCCCGAAACCAGTGCAGTTGGATTTTGACCCATCCGTGTAACATTCATAAGAACCTACAGGGATATTCTCAATTATAGTCCCAATATCATCTCTACTGGAAATTGTAGTAGTAACCTGTAGTAACCATTGTAAAAGCATATTCCAGTTAGTCTAAAGAAGATGTGTTTATAATGGTACTTCTAGACGATTCTTGTTTCTAAGTATAAAGATATTTTGGATAACTTTGAGACATTTATCTGGATAAAAATCTTCGTTATCGTTTTAAACACATTATTAATTATCAATAGCAATTACCATAATGATGAAAAAACCAATTGCATGTTTTAAAAAAATGTGTTTCGATTCCCCTCACTTTTGTGTACGGCGACGAAGAATAATCCCTAAGAGTTTATTGAGCGAAATAAGAAATAAAAATTTATTGTATTCCAATTCACTGGTAACCTTTAGATCTTTATAATCTGAAAAACATTACATTTTAAAAATGGAAGACTCATATTAAATTTCAAATTTTAATTATTTAAATGTCTATAAATGCTTATTTTAAGATTTAATACACTAAATAATGGAAATTTCATTTAATATTAATTTTAATTTTGATGCAACTATATTGTTTTTCTTTTTCGAATTCGATGTCGCAGAAAAAGAAGGAAATAGAGAAAATGTGTTTCAACAAAATACGGACTAAAACAATTCGGGAATTTCAACTACCGATATTTTTATTTCATTTAAGTTCCGGCATCGAAATATTTCAAATGACCCACAACTAAAATAAGCCCTTCATATTTCCATTGATTCAAGTACTTCCTCCGTTTCCGTTAGGTACGGGAGGCCCACACCATTTAATCGGCCTACTTACCTTGGCAGTGAAAGGATGAACCAGGAAAAAAGGGTCAAAAAAGCAGCGAGCGTCTTTATTTCGATGCAAAGAACTTATCGAATGCCTAAGTAACGTGTTTTCTATAAGATTATAATAACATAATGGTTTGTTTAATAAGACTCCTACTGTGTTGATAATGTAATTGGATTGATAAGCTGTCTTACTGATTTGATGAATGATTATTTTAAGTTTGAGGTCTTTCAAAAGAAATACATATTTGTTTTATTAATAGAAAAGCAAATATAAAAATCCAACTAATTGGGTTTTATTGAACTAACGCCGTACTCTATCTGCACCTTTGCTATTGGTAACGAAGCTCGCAATTTTGAACCACAATTAAGTGAGGAGGCCGGCACCTGAGTAGGCACCTAACGCAAACTCGCAACGACATCGTACGCAACGTCAGAACATTGAACCACGACATGTTTGATGTGCACCGGAAACGTCTACAAGGAAAAAAATTGTGTTGGACTTTTGGCTGCACATATCCGTTTATGTAAAAAAATTTGGTGCAACGTTACTCCATAAAACTGGCGTCAGTATCCAGTGTATGGCTGCCTCCATATTTATGGAGTAACGTTACACCATACTCTGAATACGAAAGTTAAAAAGGAGAAAACTAACATCCGTTAATAAGTAGTTTCGAGAAGTTTAGAAAATCAGCCAACTACTTTAACAACAATTTAATTTATAGTAAAATTAACTATCTGCCAAAAGCTGCCCGAATTTATTAGAATGACGATTTTGTAGAAAAATACATAAATATAGTTTTTTGTTATCACTTTTAACAAAAAGGTGGTGGGGGAAAATAAAAGTTGGGTCTATAAAGACGAAGCCAAACTTAAAGATATATATGTTTGTGCGCGCCCCATGTGAAAATAGTTACGACCTGGAAAAATTAGTTAAATTAGTTGAATACCTAGCTTTAGGTCGTAAGCGAAGTACAAAAAATTCCCAACTAAATTAATAAAGATTCTTTTTTTACATTGCAACTTTTCGTCAATTATTCAAAAACACAACTAGAATTATTCAGTATTCCAATAAATTATTCATAAGCTACAAGACTAGCAAATTCAAGAAACCGGTATTAGTCAAAACAGCAGAAAAATGATTGGATGTACGTTCAAAACCTTTCATCGGGTAACAATCAAAAACTGATATGCTTCTCTATCATTAAATTTTGACACATAAAACTAATTATTGCATCAATCTGTCAAATTAAAATACCACATCTATATTTTTCGATATTCCAAAAATCTGTCAAGTGCCCTCTTTCTCTGACAACACCATTGTTAATAAGATATCCCCGTCTACTTTTTCAAATGAAAGAACTTGAGTTTTAAATTACGATAATTGTCCCATATAAAACTAGTGTGAATCATTTTTGAATCAAAAAAGGTTGTTCAACCGACTCTTTGCCGCTGGGTCATCGAAAACTTTTGGATGAGGCTGGAAGGAAGTAAGTGTGGTACGACCTCTTTTTGAAAACCTAAGGATGGTTAATATCTTTTGCATAAAAGGTCAAACTGATGACCTTTCCTAGGCATTTGTTGCATTGAAAGATAATTAATCGGTGGATACTACCAAACATCAAACGCATTTTAGAATTGATCTTTTGAATTTTGAGTTTTTATTTTTTTCTGAAAATGTAATTCGTTTAATTGAAATAAAAAGGTTTTTGGATAAATATCAAATAAAGGATAAGTAAATTGGGGAAAAAATATAACTATTTAAGGAACTATAATAGTTTATTCATTAAATGGCGATTATTTGATTCGATTGTACTGTGGATTTTTAATGTCTAATGATTCTTATCCGTTATGTATGATTTATTGTAACAGAAAAGGTGGAATTAACCACTGACTCCATTAAACAGCGGTTACTCTAGCACCCAAACAAATGTAGCAATTTACATACGTTTGAATCATAATATGGATCCGAATTAGAATTTGTATTATGTTTTATCGAAAATTACTTTTTTACCGTTTGTAAAAAAAATACGTAAAAAACTAAAAATTATTGGTATAAACTATTCAAACTAGATACCATTTTTAACAATTCAGTAAATATTTGATTCCACTGAATATATATACCACATAAACATAATTGGTAAAGCATATTATTTGAAATAACAAACAACTAGACATTTTTACAGGCATAAATAAATCCCCGACAAAGTATTTGCATTAATTGAATTTATTGCTGCATAAACTTTCTCCTTTTGTAGTTATTAAAACTGAAACGTGTTATTAGCTTCACCTTCGTTAAACAAACGATAAATTTACATGCACTGCCTAGTTAAAAGAGCATGCCGTGAAGCATTTTAAAAGTGTTTTAAATATGCGTGTTGATATGTGCTTATAAATTTTCTTTTTATTTACCTCTACGCATCCTTAAGCATGTAATTCATATTCTTCGGATCATTTTAACTAGTAACTCAAATTAGTTACAAAACCGTTTCTTAAATTATAATCATTTAATGCGTGTATTTTAAAGGCTATTTTAATTCGCGTGTTGTGTTTCTGTAATTGAGAGGTTTCCTAAGTAACAACTGCCGATTTCGATTCCCACAATCATCAACAAGAGGCCCGTAAAACTATATAGGTGCAAATATAATTTTTATTTTACTTGTCTAAATATTCGACAGTTTTAATAACTAGTTGGGTTTGGACGAGAAGACTTAGGAAAATTTACATTTATCAAGAGAGCCTAAAGGGAAAAAGCTTTGGTAATTCTGCGTCATATAAAATAAATGCTTGTTTGAACTAAAACTATGTATGCAACTTAGTACATTACCCGTTATATGAGTTTTATTGAACTCAAGCCCCATCTTCGGTCATTGTTTTCATCGAACATTGATTTAGAAAGTCACACCTATTCTACTTCAAACCATGTACATATATTTCTATTTTTGCAAGCTGTGTGGACTTATTAAATTTAAAATTATTATTATAATTAATTATATTCGAGTATATACTGTCGTGTTTGATAATATATGGATAAGTCATTCTGACCTTTAATCAAGAAGCTAGTTCTTTATTTGGGCTACATTGCGTCTTTTTTTGTCGTAGTGTTTTTGTGTTATGATCAATATGCAATTGTTTTTTTAGTTGCCTGGATGGACTTGAGCCCCTTGGCGATCAATATAATTGGCTAAATAAAGTTTTTTTAACTATCTCATATTCTAGTTATCTTACGAAGTATATTGATTCTTGGTCAAAAGCTAAACAAGTTTTTTTTCAAATTTGTAATGCACCAATGCACAAGCTCCAATGAAAAGTCTTTCAGGTGATCAAGATTTAGGGTTAAGTCATGATTTTTTAATTTTCAAAAGAATTGGATTAATGAAGTTCATTGTATGAATTTAACACAACGTCATTTAACTTTAAAAACAACAAACAATACTTTTAATGTTATCCAAAAAGTATATCTTATCCATTGGATTTAAAAATCCTATGTCCATTCTAATAAATTAAAGTAGAACGGTATAAACTCAAAGGTCAAAGAGTTCAACGCACGACAACATTCTTTTCCGTCTAGAAACTGATATTCTTTCTTGATTGTTATGGCACTGTATCATTGTATATCAACGCCTTTTTTTCTTCTATCAAACCAACTATTCTCTTCCCCTGACAAAACAGTCGCCATTATTAAATTCTTTTCCAGAATTTCTAGATCAAATGAAGCGTCCTGTATATTGTCTACATTGCTGCATCCTATCAGGGATTTTATGTTATCTCAAACGACGATCACGGTGGTGTAGACAAAGAAATTGCAAGGAATAAAAGATATGACCCATATTTACCCCGAAGCCCTTTGCCGGAGTGACATACTGTGGTATCTGTAACATATTTTGTAGACAAAAGGCTTGTATGTTTTTTCGAGTCAAATTAATCTTTTGGAAGTGTCAGTGAGTTTAGAGAATGATACAAGGTTGATTCTTTTATTTTATAACATTAATCTCTTGACAATGTTGCGAGAATTATTTTTTGAACTGTGAAAAGAAAACTTATGTTTTAGACAGTATTGTAAATTTATGTCTCAAAAAGTGGCAATAATTTTTACTTGATATATAAATAAAACTATGAAACTCACTGGAATCGTTTTCAGTTATGGATATTTAAATTGAGTCCATTATGTCCAACATTAAGAGACAACAAATTTCTGTGCCAAAGGTTAGTAAAAGTGTAGTCATTAGAATAGGTGGTTTCCAAACTTAACCAAAGACTATTTAATGATCGTTGGAAAAATAACACATTGACTAAAATTATTCTTAGACTTAAATAGAAATTTAAACTATGTACATTTCCATTCTTGTTATAACTTATTTTTAAGGTATGAAAATAATTCATGACATAATAAATGCCCCATTTAACGACAATGGAAAGGTTAGGAATAAAAATTATCTAACGATTTCGATTAACGTAAGCAGACGTTGTAAGCAAAATAAACAAGAAGTTCCTAAAGAACTAAAATAGCCTACTTTCCTGTTACTTAAATACTTACTGAAATTCTAATCGGGAAACAACTAGGTTCATAATAGTAAATATCATCAACAATCGTTTCTACACTAGATTTACACACATTAGAAAAAAAATCACTAAACACATCATCCAGCTATAATTTAAACTTCTAAAAGCCAAAATCAACTATTTTCCTTAATATTCTTTCACAAATAACTTAATATTATTTATCGTCTGCTCGATTTATTTGTAGTTCGAAAATTAATTAAATATTTATTAATAACAAAAATAAGGAAACTACCCCAAACTGCATTAAAAAAATTAATGTAAATTAAAACTAAGCAGAATTGTATGCAAAAAATATGCCTTGCCGCTTTCTTGGTAAACAGTTAATGAACAATCAAAGAATCCCATTGTGCTACATTTTATGACGCCATTCCAAAATGATTCAAGAATAAATTATTTTGCTTCAAATATTTTTAAATAAAGTTTTATCATGCCATTGTTGATTTGGCAAAAGGGATTTAAATGACTCAAAATTGAATTTCAATGCTAATTCAATGGGAAATTCGCCGACAGATAGTAGATTTATGTCCGTCCGGACGTACAGACAGGCGAACAAAAAGTATGAGTTTGGTCTCCGAGGTCATAGCTTTCTAACAAAAAAAGAATTTATAAGATCCGAATGATAGAACCGATTTTGGAAGGGGGTACGGACAGACAGACGAACAGACGGACATCGACCGCATGTCAATATCTACTTTTTCATTTTTTTAATTCTTTCGAATTAAAAATAGAAAAGTAGGCTAAAAATTGTTCATTCAAAAAAAATCTTTATGTTCGTAAATTTCAAGTCACTTGTATTAAATATTAGTGTTAATCATTAAGCCTTATATTGAATAAGACTAATATTAGACTGTTTTGTAAAATGTAAAAACTTTGCTAAAGATGTAAAGATATTGCTATTAGAAAAAACTTAAATAAATAGTAAGAGAAAATTTAAAAATCTGCTCGAACGATCGTCAAAATAAATAAATAAAGTACAACCGAAATATCTTATAATACTCTGTAATTAAAATTATTCATTCACAGCAATAAATTATTAGTCTGTATTTTAATTTAAAAATCACCTAAAATTTAAAATTTCATTCTAGTATAATTATATTTATTTTAATTGTTTTAGGAAGCATTTTATTAACTATCTTATACCTTTAACTTTGAAACTACAAGAAAGATAATAAATATAACAATGTAGAAAAACTATGTTAATAAAAAAAACTCCAATACTGAATTAAAATGCAGATTATTTATACATGCATGCTGTGTTATATTCATAAAGCTTATTGTTCTTTCGAACCTCAAGGAATGAGTGTCATTATAATAAGTATTCCTCTATCCCTCCGAAGTTCTCTTTTTGATTTTGATAAGTCGTATATTTTAAAGCGGATATTTTAAAATTTATAGTGGACATTTCAAAGCGTTTCCTTTTTATTCGGGTTATTTTGATATTTTCATCACATATATATAATCAGTAAATATTTTAATGATAAAACACAACAAAATTTGGCTTAGATCGCTGTTTATTTATCAAAACATAAGAGAAAATAAATTAGACTTATGAAATTATTTCATATGTGAATTGCTTTATATTTTTGTTTTTGGCAGTTAAAAAAGGTTTTTTTCCGCATTTATTAAGTAGGAATTAAGGGTTTTATGTTTTAAGATTTTTCAAACATATTCAATATATTGCGTTCGAGTATATCACTTAGAGGTAGTGTGTGCAAAATTAATTACTTGTTAGAAATTGAAAAAATAATTAAAACTCAGTTCAGCTTTATATTATAGCCCATTGGGACGAAAGTTGTAAAATTTCTAAAATACGCGAAGTTTTTGCATAAGGCTCACTTTACATTTGTAAGAAACATTGCCGTTGTGAGGTTGTTTGTGGAACAGCCACTGAAGGAATATTTTTGCTTTTAGAAAGTTTTTTTGCAATAGTGTGGAATTGAAGATAGTGAATTATTTAATGCTATAACTGTACGTGAGAAAGTGGCATATTTTCAAACAGATGATTCTTTAAAATAACCACATGATGTTTTGCATATCTTGTGAGTTAAATGTTTCGAACTTTTTCTTGTCGCCCAGCTATTGTATCGATCGACTAAAGACTTGCTGTTATCATGAAATCCTGCTCATCGCATAACAGTTTTGAATCAAGAAGTCATAAATGCTTACATGTCACTTTTCGGCGACCATACCATTCCCAACATCTTGTTTCTGATTGATTAAAACCGAAAAATTTACAAGTATTTTTTTCATACAGACTTTTATTGTATGCATTACCACTTGGAGTTTAAAAGGTTAACTGCCTCTAAAAACTGGCTACTTATCCATTCCTTTTAAAATGCGTCAGGTGGATAATTAATAAACGGGTGAAATCTAGTTTTAAATACGATCATCAATCTTAAGTTCACTAATAAGAAAATAGCTCTTAAATTTACAATCACAGAAAGCGCGCACACGTTAATTATAAAACATATTTGCATTTGAATGAGAAACGCCGATAGGCGAGGCTCGACCATAACCTTCTGACCGTATTGTTAGTCAAATGAGGGTTGTTAAAACACTTCGAAATGATGCGTAATAGACATATCTGTTAAACAGTGTAGGTGGCAAGATATTCTTATGTGTAACTCAAACCCCAGTTGTATCCGATAAATTCAATTAAAATTTTTAATTTAGTAATGTAAACTACAATTTCATTCTGTAAAGAACTGCAAACAGTTACGTTGGGTGCCATCTCATCTGTTGTACTTATCATAAAATTGTGGCTCAAATTTACCGAATATTATTTTTATACATCTATGAATCCTGAAACGTTGCTAATACCCCTAACGTGATGACGTGATGTTATTGTGTTAATCAAAACAAACAGATTAGCCGGCGGGCAAGTTTTCTTTTGGGTTTAATTAACGTCGCCTTCGCCTGCACTTGATTTTTTAGGGGGTTAAATCATGAGAAGACGAGGACATCACTGTGCACCTGAGCTGCAACCTGGAATTACATGAAATCACTAACAATAAAATGCAAAAATTTAACGAACACCGGTATCTTTTAGCCTTTAAGACCGGACTATCAAGGTCATGTGGTTTAAAGTTATTGGAATGACAAATTCCCCTATAAGTATCCAAGACATTAATTGTTTCGATTATTTCCACGTCTTTACGGTCCGCTTATGCAAACCAAACTGGCAAGTGAATAAGTACCTAATCAAATTCGCCACTCCTTTCCCATTATGCGAATGATAGTGTCGATTTGCCAGTTCCCCCTTCCAATCGTGCATCCCCGGGGGAAGTGCTCTTTGAAGTGGGCCATTGTCAACCTCAGTTCAATGCCACTCTGACACTGGCAGACCTACATCCAGCGAAAGACCACGCAGTTACGTAATATCGGCCATGTCAAGGCTTGCCTGCCCTCAAGAGGGTGAAAGCGAACCTTTCTTTTCAGTTGGCCTTTGCACAAAGTTGGTGATACCATTGCTGATCCGATATCTAGCCGAAGAAGGCTTGGATGTATGGATACCATATTAATGTATCTTGATAATGATATGGACTCAAATTGATGGTTAAAGTATTAGAAAAATAGTTAAAGACGAAGAAACGTTTCTTCTTAAAGAATAAACAAACTATAACTTAAAGTAAGTATACACAAGAAATTCAAGCGTAAAAATATATTATACATACTTATCTTGCAAAAAAGGAAAAGCGAACTTTCTAGGAATTGGCTTTATAAGTTGGTGATACCACGGAGACATACGTCGGAGACACGTCAACATAGAACAACACTAAAACTATCCATCTATTTCAAAACATAAAAGCACCAAGTAATTTTCAAATATCATTTAAAAAACAAAAAATAACACCAAAGAACTTACCAAAAGAATTATTTTGTATTACGACGTCATTATTCATAAATAAACGCTTCTATGTAAATGAAAAATAACGTCCACTTTTGGGCTGGGAATGTGGGTGACGGACATACGGATGGACGGACATAGCCTTTATAAAAGCTTCCAATTTTTACATTATAAACGTAGTGTGGAAGCCAATACTTCACACAACCAACAACAACTACTATTAGATAAAAAAAATTATCATAACGTAACAAAATCTTTTTTTTTCTCAAAAGTTCGATTTTCCTCGAATCATTACGAAAATGAAATTATTCACTTTCATTGAAACCTACCAAACGAATAAGTTAGGGTAAAATACTTTAAGGTCTCAGACATAATACGGTCAAAACTTGACCTCAACATCAAATCATTATCAAAACGATTAGAGAAACCCTGAATATTGATTAAACTGTTTTTGTCATCAAACACGACTTTTTTCTGGATCGGTCATATAGGTTTCATTAAAATTACCTCGATTGCAAATAATTCTCATCATGACTGACTTCAGAAGACTATTAATAATATTAACTCATTTTTAACATGCAACGTGTATTCAAATGTACTGATAAAATGCATTTTTATAAGCATTATGTATTTATAACATATTTATCTTCAAATGATAATCATAAAGTTAAATTAAGTAAAATTAGTACTTTTGAGTATTAAAAAAAGCAGTTAGCAATAGCATTTGTAATTGAAATTTGTTTGTACTACTTTCGGTTTCATTTGTTGTTTCGCTTTCACTCTCAAAATGGGCGTTTTTATCGTCTGCTGTTTTTTTTTAAAGTTCTTTACGTGAAACTTGTTTTTATTCTCTTGCTATTTACATGAAACTTTATCGGTGTTAATTCGATTAAATTTCAAATGCGCAAAGCCTTACGTCAATATGTTGGAAAACTTTGTTTTTGATGATATTTTGTCTTGTGCGGAAATATTAAGCTAAATTGTTTGACAGCAATTTAACGTGATTCACGAACAGCGAAAAGCTTTAGCTCCACTAAAAGAAAAGTTTGTCTGGCAAAAATTCGTTTCGGTAATTTAAGAAAATATTGTATTGTTCAAAACAAATGGAATTCCAGAAGGCCCAAAAATGAAAACAATACAGCTGGAACTGTTGCCACTCACGTTGAGAAACATGCCCATTGAAAAACATAATTGTTTTAAAGTTGAAACACATTAAAGTATGTTACAGTCTAAATTATTTTGACCAAAACATTACTTTGCCTGCTATATTTGTAAATTCAAATATTTAAAACGATGTTTTATCTAAACTATTAAGCAATAAAATCGCAATGGGCTTGTTTCAAGTGGCGTATTCCTACGAGATTTAGTTCTTGTTACTCAAATCGGTGGTCCGATTAGTGCTCTGTTCCCACGTGACCAATTCGATTCACCAATCGATGCTCGATAAAAAAAAATTATTTTCATTCGGCATTTCCGCTGCCACTCAAGCCCTCAAACATGCATATTTATTAATGGTTGACTACACTCGTGAACGCTTTAGCAATTTTGGTATGCATGCACATTGGAAAATATTTGACGTGAACGAGTGTATGGTTTAAATTCATGCTAAAATTTTATGCAAGTTTTGTTCTTAGGCCACGGCCGACTGAACTTTAAAAGCAAGAATCACTCCGTGACGTCATACTTTCCGTCCGGTTCAGAGAGTCGGTTGTTCCGAAGAACAAAACGACACCTGATCGCGCACGGCCGTTCATACTTCCCAAGTTGTCCCGAACAGGTTCCGTTCTCCTTCTATGGAACGGCCGACACTTTGAACCGGACGGAAAGCGTGATTCCACCTACAACTTCTCCAATCTAAAAATTGAGTAGGCTGTGCTCAGGCCTGAAATTGGGTGTCGCAAAACGTTATAACTAAAAAAAATCGACAAATTGTAGTTCACATTTAAAATGCATCAATTATGTATGGAAGTCAGAGAAATAGCAACGTAAGTCAAATTCGAATTGGTACATTTTAGCTTCCACACTACGTTTATAACGTAAAAAGTGGAAGGTATTATAATCGTTCAGTCCGTCTGTCTGTCCGTCTGTCACCCACTTTCACAGAACGAACCGCAAGTCGCACAAACAAGTGGGATACGTCATTTTGAAGCAAAAAAATCAGACTAGGCTACATTCCAAATTTCATTAAAAAATTTAAATTAGAAGTATATTTAATATTTAAAAAACTAAAAATTTAATCTGCATTGAAATAACATGCAAATTCCATTTTTATTCAATATTTTCACTGTTGCCATTTCGTTAAACGTGGGAGAAACTTTATTTAAAATAAAAATAAAACCTTTGAAAGAATATTTATTTATGTGATATAATTCAGTTTGGATTGTTGTAATATCACAATAGAGTTCTTTTGATGGTTCATTATATATGTATGAAGAAAGATGCATAGAGAATTCTAAATTTTCATAAAAAATTTGCAAAGTTTCGCTTTTATTTATTTTTTATATGAAATGTTTTGATTCTATTTGAAAGAGAAGAATATTACATATTTATTCTTTGAAATATAAATTAATTTTCGCAAACGATAATAATTATTAAAGAAATAATTATTGAATTTTCGAAATAAAATAAAAGAAACTAGTCAAATTTAGCGTTTAAAGGTTTATAGTAGAATTAATATTGTGTTTGGGCGACTTTTTTTCTGTTGAACACAAATTTTGTGTGGAAGCGGGCTGAGTGACAGATTCTGTTACAAACCTACTTGTTTGCTTTTAAATTCTTAATATAAAAACGGGAAAGTAAGCGTAAAATATAACAAGTATTTTAACACAGCAGCTGACTCACTTCAATTGGACTTGTGCCGTTGTTAATCTAACACATTCATGTAATATCGGGCGTAAGAATTTTTGTTTCTTCCGTTCAAACTCATCAAAGTTAAGTTGAATTATACAACGAACACAAAAGAGCGCTTTTGAAACCGTAGCTAAAATAGAGCAACACCAGATATTTTAAATAAAACAAAACGATAATTGTTTTTCATAATTACTACTTATGTAATTTACCTAAGAAAACACGGGCGGATTAGAAAAGTAGAAATTCATCAAACAGTTGATAATTAAGTTAAGTGTGAGCTCCATAATTAAGGTTTTAAGGTTATGCTGAAATAATAAAGAAATGAGAGAGCATCTCTCTTCCGCAAAAAAACTAAAAGTTTACTTTACAGAAGGAATTGTGCACTCTCATATTTTTTTGAAAATGAGCTATTGCAATAAGAAATTGCTAGGAGAGACATTTTTCTTGAACACTTCCCAATTCGGTGATTCACTTTTTATAGCTTAAATGGATAAGTCTACAGGGATCAATTTTTGTATGCTTAATACTCTATTCATTATTTTTGCATTATGTATTTCCAAATGTTTTATGTGCAATGATAATTTTTCTGTAATGTATCTGTACCGAATTATTTTACAAAGTGGAAAAAACTGTAAAGGCAAAAGTTGGGAAAAGTGCTTGGTAAAGTTTTTTTTTTCAAAAATGGAAATGCAATTTTTAATTTTTTGAACTAATAATGTAATTCGAACAGACGCAAGAATGTATGTATGTATGTATGTGTGTGTATGTATGTATGTATATGTCATAATTGTGACAGCCAAAAAATCAATCAAAAACAGGATATACAGTTCATCTTTATTATCAGTGGCAGAGCGCCCAAATTTACGCGTGCTTTCAGGTTCGAGGCATATTCAGAAGTGCGCAGTACAACTCATCGAATTGTTTTAGTGGAGACTGATCACGTGTTCAACTTTACCATGGGAACTCGGCTGAATAAGCGGTTTTTATCTGCGCGTGTCAAGGATACAATTAACTGAGATTGACAACGTTGTATGAGTTAATAGTGGGAATATTATTTGGAAATATTATTTTAATAGTGGGAATATTGTCTCATTCCCCCCCCCCCCCCCCCCACCGCAAAGTTGCACCAGGAGGATAAGGAAAAAGAACGAGAGAGAAAAAAAATTAAGTTACTGCTGGTTAGGGAAATTTTGTATAAAGGGTCTTTTGGACCGACCAATGGGTGATCAGACCACTAGTGTAGGCCAAAAGTTTGAAATTGAATCTAAATGTACCGCACGTGATCAGCCATCTCCACAATTGCATATCATAACAATATGAAAATAAAAATAACAAAGGAAATAGTACAAGACAACGCAGTGTCTATGTCATTTTAGTTTCAGTTGCAGCCCTATTGTATAGCAAAATCAAAAAATCATTTTTTTAGATGTTAAGTCATTTTTTTGATCATTAAACTTAAGATTTAGTGAAAGGTGAAGATGGATGCATCACGTCTGTGGCTAAGAAATAACTAAGGTAAGCTAACAAAATGTCTATTCTTACTTAATTATGTGTAGCATTAGATACACTGAGCTTAGTTTTTTAACAAATGTTTCAAATATGTACATACCATGTTCTACAAGGATGAAACATTTAATTTGTCACCTCTGTGGACATCACGTTAGTGGACTCTGTATGTCTACAGACATGATCAGTTGTCCATGCATGTTGATGTATTATGATGTCTTGTTTGACGGTTTCTGGACTATACTATATGTGTACTATTAAATATATGTGTTTATAGGCTAGAGTAACCTACTTAGAAGTAAAATTAATAACAATGGAATAATGATTATGGATAAATTATCAAAACACAGAAAATTAAAGAAAAATTTATATAAATCAGCGAATTAATACATTGCACAATAAATTATTTTGCTTAAGTGTTCATAACTCCTCAATTTGTGTATGTTTAAAAGTGCATTCAAGTGATATACACTGCTCAAAAGAATTAGGGAAATGCATGGTTTAAACCTTTTCACCCCTAATGATTCCATTTGGAATCATCAGCTTGCGATTTTTTTTTCTCACTAAGTTGAGCTCGCACTTATTTATCGATAGATGGAAGAATCATGTCTTTTGAAAAATTAAATAATGTTTGTATGAATCTATTTCACAATTTTTAGATTTTTAGAATAAAAAACCAAACGTAGGAACTGAAAAGGTTAACAAAAGTACGCAAAATGCTCCCCTAATTGTTTTGAGCAGTGTAGTAACCAGCTTTTGATTACAAAGAAACATGTTCTGAAATTAGTTTTTTTTTTGCAGATATTTTTTTAAATGGGAAAATCAAAAAAGTTAACAGTAACAGACATGATCATAGAAAGAAAAAGGAATAGCATTATGAATAATGGTTTATGAATTCCTTGATGGAATTTGTTCGTTCTTTCGCTATTGACCCAACTGTACAATGCAATTTTCGAGTATTTTTTTTCTTTGAGTTTCATACATATAAGCTGTACATATTAAATATATCTTTCTTAATCATAAATATGTTCGATGTACTTAAAAACCTATAATTCATCATGTCCGTGACAAGGTTGTCATGTCCTTGGAAAGCCAAATTTGTAAAGTAAAATTTTAATTAGAAAATTAATTGTATGATCTAGACCTATGTTATAGTTCCAATATAGTATGTAAGTGTAACTTAAATCCTAAGTTTAAAAAAATGTCATCAATATATTTTTTTTCGAGATTTTTCGCGTCAAATGGTTTGTTTTCAGAGTATTCACCCATATGATTATATAAAACAAATTGTGGGGTCGGACTGCTTTGCAAATTATTCTGATGCTGTTACTTGGATTCAATACCATATTACAAACAATAGCATATTACATATAAGAATAAACTATCATAATTCAAATACTGCAGAGCATTTTATTTGCTTGAAAGGTTACTGGAAAAAGTTTTAGTTGCAAGAATAAAATGCCTATTAGTTCTCGATAGATTATACATTAATTGTTATTTATAAAAAATACACGTTAATAAACACCTGTGACTTATTTTAACCGAATTACAACTTATTAAACAAATTACGACTTATTTTAAACAAAGATATAAATTTGTATTAAACATTTAAAAGCGTTGGATTCAAATGAATGCCAAGTAACTATAAATTATCGAGCTAAACCTAAAATGCGTAAAATCTCTCTCTCTTATATCTAAACCAATATCTGTATAATACAATTTCACAAATCGATATTGTGTAAATTCGACACAAAAAGAGACTTAAAGATAACAAAATAAATTATGAGATGAGCTCTGTCTTTACTTTTAAAACAGTAAAAGATAAGTTTTAAAAAATTTATAAATAAATGATAAGCAGTATTTTATATAAAATGTCTGCAAAATTTGTTTCCACCAGACTGATGTGTCTTAAGTAATTAAAATCACAAATTTAAATCCATAACATGGCAACCATATCTAGCTTATTAAGATGCATATGAACTCCATTGGCATATCACCACCGCAAAAACCTGAATTTCAAGAATCAAATACAAATGATTAAAGAAAGTTGTCACATTGCACAGTAAATTTCTACCCTATCTATAGACTCTTGTTACAGCTTGTTATTTTTTACAGGCGTGGTGCTATTTGCCGACTTTGCATATGAAATGAGGGCCCAAATCACAGTCCGAAGGGGTCATTAAAGCATGGAGCAGATCGAATTTCACTGATAAACCTGAATCAGCTGGCTCTAAGCTAGAGTAATAACGGCTGGAGAACGCTCATAGGGAATGGTCAGGCTCGTTAATCAAAATCAGCGAACGTTTGACTTGAGAGGTCAAAGACTTGGTATCTATCTCATTTTCAGAGAAATATAGATCAATTTGCCAGACAATTTATATTTTGATACATCTAATATCCCGTCATATTTCATAGAAAATATATAATATATGAATAAAGGCAAGGAATGTTTTAATAGAGGCTCAACTAAACTTTCACTCATTTCGACATACACCGTAGATTTGAAATCTACTCTATAGGCGGGATTTAAATGTTCCACGCTCAAGACAAACGTTTAATAACTCGGTATCATTAATTTTTAAAAAACTTTTACAATAAGTAATGATTTACCTAGCCCAACAGACACATAATTAACAAGATTAAAATGTATCTTTACATTTTAGCTTTTAATCGTACAAGTAAAAAGATGATCTCTTAAATTATTTGTTTTTAATAATATTATATGTATTAATGAATTAAATTTCTGCATACTTTATCTTCTACTTTAATGGTAAGAAAAATAATAGAACCCATTATTTTCTATTCAAACATTACAATATCATTCTTTACCTACAAAATTTAAAGCTTAACCTATCAATGATAGTCTTGGAAACTTGAGTGTCAGCTATTTAAATATATGACTGTTTGGATTTTATATCTATAGAACTAAATTAAATTCTTTAATAATGATGATTATTAATTTCATAACATCTTTTAGTTTTAAAATCTCTTCTCTCTTTTGTTCTTTTAAATATTAAGTTACGTTTTTTAGCTTCCACACTACGTTTATAACGTAAAAAGTGGAAGGTATTATAATCGTTCGGTCTATCTGTCTGTCTGTCTGTCCGTCACCTACTTTCATATCCCAAACTACAAATGCTACGGACAAGTGTGATACGTCAAAAAATTCAGCTCATCAAAATTAGAATACATTGAAAAATTCAGAAAAGAATTCGAATTCGAAGCACTTCAATTATTTAAAAAACTGCAAAATTTAATGCTTATTTAAAAAGCATAGGAAGCCATTTTTATTAGAATTAAATCACCATTGCCATTCACAACAATCGCTCGAGAAACTATACTTCTTTTAAACAATAAATTAAGATAAATTTATTTTTGCGCCATAAATCGATTTAAAATGACGTCAAATCTATTTCACAAAGAGATTCTTTGATTGTGTGTTGATATGAAATGTTTTCTTAAAAGTGCTGAATATTACATATTTATTCTTTGAAATGTTAATTATTTTAGCAAACGATAACAAATAATTATTGAATTTTTGAAAGAAAATAAATGAAACTATCCAAATTCAGCGTGTAAATGTTTAATATAGAATTAATGCTGTGTTTAGAGCGTTTTTTCCTGTTAAACACAAATGTTGTGTGGAAGCGGGTTAAGTGACAGATTCTGTTACAAACCTATTTTTTTATTTCCATTCCTAGATATATACGAGTTACGTTCTGATAGTGAACACACATCTGGAGCTATTTAAAGTTTTTCAATAAATAAAATCAACTAATAACTCTGAAATTTTTAATAATATAATTTAATCAATTTTTAATATTAAAATTTTATTCAGATACAAATTTGAAAAAAAAGCTACATTAATTGTGTTATCTTAAATTGAAATAATAATGATTAGTTTTACCTATTGCAGATTGAAAAATGTTCTTAAACAAGTAAGTCACTTAAATATGAAAATTATCTCTGTGTATCTCGATTCGCACTTATATGCCTTGAATTTTTAGAATTTATCGTAAGAAAATTTATAATTTTATGAATACTTTTTGAGTGTTAAATAAAATTAAATAGAAATGACATTTTTTTTTTTCATTATGTTTTTGATCTTTAAGTATTAATCAAACTGTGCATAAAACATCCACTAACATAATTTTTTTGAATTTCTAATTTTTCTTTAATATTTGGTGTTGTTTTTGATAGTCTGCAAATTATCACAAACTAATCAATGCTCATGTTTTTAGGTCTTGAGTGGCACTATAAATGCTGAATGAAAATAAATTATCCCTCCAATAGTGGCGAAGATCCTATCGCCAAATGTCTTTAATTCACGTGACTGACATGCAGAAAAAGTTTTTATATTCGGTGCCTGTGAATAAAGTTGCAGTTTCTCTGCTTATATTCCTTCTCGAACTTCGGATCCTTCGTCCATGATTAATATACAAATAGTGCTGCCATCTATATGTGCAAAGTTTAACATAACTTGGTAAAGTGGTTATATTCTCCTGAGACCTCTCCAATCCATGCAAATTTATTCTAAACTTTGAGAACAAAAACAGTTCAGGAGATAGAAGAAGATCTGGAATTACTTTTTAGCCTTTGATTGCAGGCATAAATTACATATTTGTATAAAAAATGACGAACACGAGTGGCAAGTGTGACTTCGGAGGTCTTGCAAAAAAGTAAGTTTTTTTAATCAATCAATTTTTAAAAAAAATAGTATCATAAAAATCCTATAATAAACTAATAATTACAAAAAAAATTAACAAAGCAACAATGAAGTTTTTTTCAATGAGTTTTCAAATTTTCTTTTAATAATATATAAGGACTTGACAAATTGTGAGACAATTCCGTGCAATCACGACAGTTAGTGCAGTAGAAATAAGCGAAAAAACACCTTGACCTAGAACAAATTGTAACATAAAATATTCTTGTTGCAAATGGTAGGTAACATGCTTCTAATGAACATACTAAAAATCGCAACCCGTACTGTCGCGCAAAATGTTTTTTTGGCCGCCATCTTGAAAAAAACGTCAATTTTTTTTAAAATCACAATAAACCAAAATAAGTCGTGTTTGGTATCGAATTATAGGAAATTTTATGCTTAAAAAGAATATTATATTGATTTTTAAAACTAAAATATTTTTAAACATGATTTTGGAAGGAAACGACGGGAAAACGGCTGAAAAATGTCACTGCACCCGACGGAAACACCACTTGTCAGTATTGAGATGTCCAACAAAAGTTTTCTATTCTGCGACTCAAAACCATGCTTCAATGAATAACAAGCACGGAGTCCCCAAAAATAAGCAATATCGAACAAACCCTCATAAAATTTAGTAAAAGTCGTTCTAGTGTACGTATGGAGGAGGAATGACAGAAAGTCAATGTGGAATGACAGAAAGTCATTCGATAAGCAGCGGAATTGCTTATGCAATGAGTTTGCTGACCAGTGTTTTCCGTTGATTTAAGAGAGACTGTCAGTCCTATAGAGCTAATGCATTAGTTTTGAAATCACAACTTTTGTAAAAGAATTGCTTTGACATGTTATCCCTTTTTCACCAGGTATGGAAATCATTATAACATCAATTAAAATTGAAAAGAAAATAACATCCTGTTATTTAATTATTAATTGATAAAGTTTTAAAATAGTGTCGCCATCTGCTGTATATTTTTGGCATTTTAAAACTTCTAAAATATAAAATTAAATAACTAGATAACATTTTCGTTTCAAATATGTTTCATTTCGATGTTATGTAGATTCCCATACCTGCCGAAAAAGGGCTAACATTTCTAAGTAATACTTCTGCTGAAGTTGTGATTCCAAAACTAATGCATTAGCTCTATGGGACTGACAATCCCTCTTAACTGATGCAAGGATGACGAAAGACTTTGTAGATCTAAACACGGTAATGCAATTTTCTATAGATCACAGTCCATTTACTAATTCTTCAAGTGGTTTGGGGGACTTTTTTAATGGAATATCAGATAGGGCAGACAAAGTTAACGTGGTATGATTGGAAGAGATATTCAAAATAAACTAACAAACATTTTAGAGATGGAACTTTAGAGATGAGATAGACTAGTTATTGATGGTGAAACTCATCATATAAATGCGCGTCTTTTACTTTTTTTCCTTACTTTATGCAGCATATTTAGTTTGCTTCAGTTGATGTTACCTCGATAAGTAACACAATTAATTTACAACCAATATCTTCCAACTATTTCTTACTATGTTTAGTTTAAATTTTTGTCGCACTAGAGCTACATAAGTTTTACAAGCTTCTTCCCGTATTAGATATTTGAAAAGCTTGAATGTTCCAAACTTTATTATATTTTAATGCAGATTACATATAATAGTATGCATTCTTAGTAGAATGGTGTAGCTGTAGAAGTAGCATTAAAATATCCGTATCATCAGCTACTATAGTTAATTGCCTTTTTTGTACTATTTTAAGGCTTCTTTGACAATTATTGTATTTGCATCGCCTTCTGCATGAACAACGGAATGATCACTTTATTTCTAACAGCTTTCCATAATATTGAAAAAGGATTGTTTAAGCAATTGGAAAGATATTTGTCTTTCGCTTTACATTTATGGTTATTTTTCATCAAATACAGTTACACTATATTCCTTTTTTGTGAGTAATCAGGGGAGGGGGTGCTCCATAAATTTTTGGTTTGGTTTTTCATGCCCATCAAAAACTATTGCAACTTTCTATAAATTATGATATTGGCATAATACTAGTAGTAGTATTGCCTGTCGACATCCGGGTCATTCCTGAGAAAACGTACAATTTGAGGCGAAAAATCTCGAAAAAAAAAATATTGATGAAAGTTTTTGAAACTTTGGATTTAAGTTACACTTACATACTACATTCGAAATCTAGCATCGGTCCAGATCATACAATTAATATTAATTATTCTGATAGAAAGTTTAAATTTAATAATGTTTCATTTAGAAAAGTTTTAACCCCCAAAATTCACATACAAATAGTTTATTGATGTGTTACACTTAAATAAAATTTCAGCTTTACATTATTACATTTCTTCACGGCAAAATACTGTGTTACTATAATGTATTTCACTTATATTTAATCGATTTATATTTATGTAATTAAAACGTCATGTCCGTGTATACAAACATCATGTCCGTGGGCCAAAAACCGCGGACATGATGGCTCACGGATATGATGAAATCGTAAATAAGGGCTCACAAACAGAAAAGTTTTAGGCTTAAGAGAACGAAGCATGCAAACTAAGCTTATATAATATATTTCTTTCTACAAATAACAAATTATACGTTCAAATCATTGATTTACTTTCTTATATCTTGACCACAGACATTACGCTATGATCTTGTCAGAAGCCTTTTTTTAACTTTCAACTTCAAATTACTTTTTATCTACTCCGGTATTCAAACTATCGACTTGATACAACGTTTTGCGTGCACGGTTGAATAATAATAAGACTGAAACAGAGTACTGTTATCATTTCTAGATAGTTATGCAAGCTAAAGAATACGTTGTACACGGACATGACGAAAATCTGTGGGACATTTTATTTTCACAGAATTTATAAATTTATAGTATCTATAATAATTTTATTCTGTGTTTTGTATGTTCTAGTAATGCCAATTTAATAAAAAAACAATATTTATTATAAAATATAGGGATTTAATTGGGATTTACTAACCAAAACAATCCACGGACATGACGGTGAGACATCCCACGGACATGATTTGTCATAGTCTGTGGACACAAACGTTCACACAAAATAATTAATTTTTTTAATCGTTTCAACGCTAGTAAGTAGATAAAATATTCCTTATCTTAATTTATTCAAGTGGAAGCATAACTTTTCTTCCTGTGAAAGATATTTTGCGGGGACATGTTTTTGTACGTTTTGTCAGGAATGACCCATATCCCCAAATGTTGTAAAAGTGGTCCAAGGAAATCGGTGAATTACTGCACCATTATCAAGAACGTAGGAAGTACGAAAGTATGGAAAATTACTTTGTAATTTACCTCTAGCAACCACTAAATTAACTTAAAGCACAAGGAGACTGATGAATTTTATTGTCATAAATGGAATCTAATGAGTTTGCAAAATATTTGTCCGTTTTCCTCGTTTGCTGAGTGCTATGGTCAAATAATGAAGTTGATAATGCATAGATAACTCGCAATTGATTTTTTTTTCATTCTGTTCTTTATTATCCAAGGAGATGCAAACACGTGGTTTAGCACATCATCTGTCCTTAATGACGAGTATTTATATGATGAGGTTCACCAGCAATAACTAGTACTTTTTTCAATATTTTCATCATATCCGCTTAGTCAGTTTTCAATAAAGTTCCATTTCTACAATATTCGTTAGTTTATTTTGAAAATCTTTTCACATCATACCATCACGTTAACTTTGTCTGCACTATCTGTTATTCCATTAAGAAAGTCTCCAAACCACTTGAGGAATAAGTAAATAGACTGTGGTCTATAGAAAATTGCATTACCATGTTTAGATCTACAAAATCTTTCGTCATCCTTGCATCAGTTAAATCAACGGAAAACACTGGTCAGCAAACTCATGGCATAAGTAATTTCGCTGCATATCGAATGATTTAAAATCCAGGCTCCACGTTGATTTTCAGTCATTCCTTCTCTATATACGTTATACCAGAACGACTTTTAATAAATTTTATGAGGGTTTTTTCGATATTGCTTATTTTTGGGGACTCCATGCTTTGTTATTCATTGAAGCATGGCTTTAAGTCGCAGAATAGCAAATTTTTGTTGGACATCTCAATACTGACAAGTGATGTTTCCGTCGCGTGCAGTGACATTTTTCGGCCGTTTTCCCGTCGTTTCCCTCCAAAATCGTGTTAAAGAACATTTTAGTTTTAAAAACCAATATCATATTCTTTTTAAGCATAAAATTTCCCATAATCTGATACCAAACACGACTTATTTTGGTCTATTGTGATTTTTTTTTTTTTAAATTGACGTCTTTTTCAAGATGCGGGCCAAAAAAACGTATTTTGCGCGACAGTACGGGTTGCGATTTTTAGTATGTTCATAAGAAGCATGTTACCTACCATTTGCAACAAGAATAGTTTATGTTACAATTTGTTCTACCCCTAACTCTATTTCGACTTACGAAGTATAAGGGTATGGTAGTTAACGACTTTTAAATCTTTTTTTTTCTTTAGTAAATCCGTATTTTTCTTACCATCATTACATCTTTAATGGCGTGAATGATATATTTTGAATATAATTAATAAACCTCCAGGTATTTGATACCATCCTCTTCTTTACTGTGCTGTTATCCTTTAAGCGACTCCTAAATTGTGACTTTATAGGCAAAATCAAATCGATGAAAGTATTTCTTGTTGAATTTTGAGCAAAACAAAAATCTGTAGTACTTTTTAAAGTTTTGCAGGTTAACCTCAGTATTACGACCTACACACTATGAAATTATAGGCATTCATTTATTTCTGGAAGTTGGAGTTTTCTTTGCACTGCATAATTTATAACCATAAATCCAAAATGCATAATTTATTTTAAAGTATATCAAAGTATATTGAGCAAAAGTACAATTAATTTTGCAATAAATAACCTTGCCATAGTTCCGAAAACTAGTTTTTCCTTCTAAGATTTTTAAAAATATAAAAAAAAAGTTTGTTTTCATACCCCCCATGGGAAAACATTAAAATTATTAACATATTCAGAACAAACTACATAATTAAGTAATATAGGTGATAAAAACGTATATGCGTCTTTAAAAAATATCATTTTTATAATTCAGTGGCAATTAACTAAGTGTAAGTATATTTTTTCTAAATCTATAGGAAACTTTTTTTTCATATTTGAAAATTATTGAAGCAATATATAATTGTTTTTTTAGATATTTTAAATTACTTAAACAGATTAGCTATTTAATTATTAAAATTATTGGACATTCTTAAATACACGATTGAATAAAATCATGAACACATATTACATACAGGGATGTATAGATGCATTTTATATGTGTTTAAAAGAAAACTACACCATGCATTTTCGTAAGGGCATGTCTTAATAGGAAGAGTAACTATCCAACTCAGTATGATATCCATTACTATTAAGTGAAAGAAATTGGGAACTCGAAATCTAATAATAAATGTTTTTTTGTGATGCTAAGAGAAATAAAATCATTGTTATATAAAGACCAAGCAGCTCCGATTTGTTGTTTAGGCAGCTAAAACTTTCACTGAGATATTTTGAAGATTTCGTTTCACTATAAAAACAAAATGGTAAGCAAATTATTTTATTAATATATAAAAAACGTGCATGACCTAATTTATTGATGTTCAAACATGCTTACGGATCGAGACGTTTAAATGCGTGCAATTGTGTGTGTTTTTTAAAATCTTTTTCAAATTTAAAAGTAAAAATAAGTAAGGAAAGATAGGAAAAGATTTCGAACTTGGTAAGATGATAAAAATGGAATTTCTCCTCATTAGTAGGAGAAACTAGAAAATTACATTTTAAGACATGGGTTACTAATGACTAAGCTCACTACAAATGATTGTAGCACAGATTTTTTTTTGAGAGCAGCAGAGAAAAAAATGATATTTTGCATTAATGTTTAAAGAAATGCAGGAACAAAAGGGCATTTTTCCGGTGCTCTTTATTTAATCGGAGAAGAATAGCTTACGTTCGCCATCCTGCCCTGTTAAATTATTACCTTATCTTTAAGTTTCGCAAAAGTATTATTTATTGAAAAAGTTCTGATATAGAAATAAATCATATCTATTGGACTTTGCTCCGAAATAAAACTTTGAACTAAACTTTCTTAGAACTAGAAAAGGACAAGCAATATATTTATGCACTGAAGCCAAATGATATTTAGGAGTTTTCAGAAACTGAAAAACTCAATATCAATACAGTTTATTGATAAATGATATTTTTTTATGTTTGCCTTTGATAAGTAATCTGCATAGAAGAGATATTTAGGATCTTTTCTAAATATTTACTATTACTTAAAAATGAAAAAGTTTATAGAAGTTGAACCAATGAAAGGAAAGTACCAAATTCCAAACGATATTAACGTATTCTGAATACGAATGTCACTATCGAAACAAATTATTACTCTAGTTTTTAAGATATTCACGTTTTTTTGTGTTAAAAAGGTGGGAGAAATCGATGTTAAAGCAAAAAACAAAATTCTTAGTTATACGTTTTTAACGCAAAAATAAACTTGAATATCCAAAACAGAGCTAAGAAAAATTCTCATCGTAATATTTGTGTACACTGTACAGAACATTAATTCTTTTAGAATTTGGTAGTTTCCTTTCAAGACCTTTTTCACCATTGCCTTACGGAATTAAAGCATTTTAATTGATATAGTATAAGTATACATAATTTTTTAATAAATTTAAAAGAAAAAATATATTTGGACCAGGGAAAATTAGAACATTTTGCCTGTTGACAGTTATGAATATACATTTGATGGAGTTTTGTCTATATTAACGTTGAACTAGAGTTACAAGAGAGTTATTGGCAACGGCCGACGGGCTACATAATTTTATTCTATGGATATAGTTCTACATTGGGAAAGTGTGTACTTGGATCAGATGTAGGGAAAAAAATCATTTCTTTTAAAGATAAATAAAGAAAATTTCAAGAATAGTTTTCTCAAAAAGTAAGGTTCCGATTTTTTTTTCAATCGGTTTGTTTTGTTACTTTTTCACTTTATTAGCTTCCACACTACGTTTATAACGTAAAAAGTGGAAGGTATTATAATCGTTCAGTCCGTCTGTCTGTCTGTCACCCACTTTCACAGAACGAACCGTAAGTCTCACAAAGAAGTGGGATACATCATTTTGAAGCAAAAAATCAGGCTAGGCTACATTCCAAATTTCATTTAAAAATTTAAATTAGAAGTATATTTAAAATTTAAATAACTAAAAATTTGATCTACATTGAAATAACATGCAAATTCCATTTTTATTCAATATTTTCGCTGTTGCCATTTGATCGTCAAGCGTACGAGAAACTTTATTTAAAATAAAACTCTTGAAAAAATATTTATTTATGTGATATAATTTAGTTTGGATTGTTGTAATATCACAATAGAGTTCTTTTGATGGTTTATTATATACATATGTATAAAGAAAGATGCCTAGAGAATTCTAACTTGCATAAAAATATGCTAAGTTTTGCTTTTTTTTAAGCATCAATTTTACTAATTATTTATTTTTTCGAAATTGTTGAAGAAATTGTGGCGGCTTAAAGATATTTATTAAAAAAAATTACATTATTCTTCTTCGAACTTCAAACAAATTTAGCAAACGATATAAAGACTAATAATTAAATCTGAGAAAGAAGCTTAATAAAAATAAATAATTTTGGTGTTTAAAAGTTTAAATTAGAACTAGATAAAGGCCCTGTTTGGCGAATTTCTTTCAGATGTGCATAAATTGTTTCCTGTGGAGCACAAATGTTGTGTGGAAGCGGTTTAAGTGACAGATTCTGTAACAAACCTACTTGTTTACTAATATTAAAACATTTTTTTTTTAATTTATCATCTTTTTTCTTTCCATGCGCACTTCTTTATTATTCGTCCCTTTTAGCAAAACAATATTACTCTTTTAAATTATTCATTATTAAAGGCTTTACTTCTTAAGTTGAAAATTAAATGGTTAGGTGTAAATTTTTATAGTTTTTTTAAATAAATAAATGCTACTTTTGTTTTAGAATGCAAGCAAATAGTTGAAAAATAAAAAAGCGGGTACCTTCGAATTTGGAGAAGATTTAAAAAAAAAATATTAGAATTGTCAGAATTATTAAAAACCAATTGATAATGCATGTGTTTTTTTTTTTTGCTGTAATTTTTTGGTTAGATCGTTAGTTCATAATATATAAAAATTAAAATCTGTGTGGAAAAGAGCAATATATTTTTTAATAAAACGAAATGAGAAAAGACAATTAAAACACAATACATAATTAATTCGGTGTAAGGAAATCTCAAGGTAATAGAAAAATCATCGAAATACTAGAAAACCTTTTGTGTAGCGTGAAAACCAGTTTATGTTATACAAATGCTTTTAGCATCAGCAGTCAGTAACAGTATAAAACATCTACATTTGTCATGCATACTGTTTTTATGGCTATATTTTTTTTAAATTTTAGATTTCAATCATCATTCTGGCTGTTGTTTTGACGCTTACACCTAATTCGGTATTTGGAAGAAATGCCGGTCTTTGCATTCACAACTGTGCCCAATGCAAACAGACTTTTGGACCTTTTTTTGAGGGACAAAGATGTGCAGAATGGTGTATCCGGACTCAAGGATCAACCCTTCCGGATTGCTCCGAGCTGGATTCGATTGCAGACTTCCTGACAAAACTAGAGTAATTTTATGAATGAAGCTTGTAATATTATAGAAGTCATGTCTAATACTTTAGAAGATGTATGTAAAAATCCTTCTAGGAACATTGGTAATACTGGAAATAAAATAAGTTAAAAAGCCTTATGGGAGCAAATCGTTCACACATCAGAATTGCAATATAATATGTCAATTTACCTAAATACCTCATTTCTTTTTAATAACTTTTTTAAGTTTTTCTTTACTCTAAAATATAACTGAAAGAATTGTTTGAAGGCTTGTTGCATTTATTTTTTAAAAATTATTAAAAAAAAAACGTTTGATTTCAATATAGGCTCAAGTAATATTTTTTTTACCTAAGGCACACCTCTTCCATCCTAATACACATAGAAAACAAAAATATTAATTATTTTGAATTCCTTAGGTACAAAAATGAAATGATTTTTATTAAACCTCATTAACCCTTTAACTTCTAAACCGGCCCGAACAGCCGTACTAGTTAGGATTCGATAATGCTATTCCTTTAACAAGTTACGCGGCAACAAAGTGCTAAACTAAAATCAGGGTTGCAACAGCTTATAGACGGCCAAGGCCTGTATGTCCATTTTCTCTTATGAGACTGAGAGCAATGGGGTGCAATGCAGCAGATGTTCCAGTCAATTGGTAAGACTGACACAAAACACCCATGACATTGTTTGCTCATCAAGCTAGCTTGATCCTTATTTTATCAACCAACTAAAGGTATGAAAGACAAGAACTTGTTAAATCCAGATCTCTGTCATGGTAGTCCAGAGCACAGCCACTGTGCCTCTTTAAACCCTATTACTTAGGTATAAGTATATTCAATTAAATTGCTTAGAAATACTATATAAGAACATGTAACAAAAAGTGATAAACATGCCTGATTCCCAAGCTGTGGCTACAGTAGTATCAAATAAGAGTCATAAAAATGCTTAGAGGTCCAACTCAGACTTTCAAGGTTCATAAACAATGAGTACCAAGCTTGTATATAGTGAGCTTATAGTTTGTTCCTTATGAAACACTAAGTAGGTAATAATAAAATAGAAATACAAATTTAATAATAATGCTTACACTATTATTAACTTTGCATGAAAAATCGCTAGTATTAGAGCCTCTGGGCCAACGGCTACGTAAAGTAAGATGAGAAGCATACTTCACAGCTTCTACAAATATACAATAGGGAAAACTAAATGAACTAAAAAAAAAGTACACATGGTAAAAGATAAAATATTTTCTTTAAGAGGGACTGTCAGTCCCATAGAGCTAATGCATTAGTTTTGAAATCACAACTTTTGCAAAAGAAATGCTTAGCCATGTTATCCCATTTTCACCAGATATGGGAATAATCATAACATCAATTTAAAACAAAATCAAAAAGAAAATAACATCCGGTTATTTAATTATTAATTGATAGTTTTAAAATAGTGTCGCCATCTGCTGTAATTTTTGGCATTTTAAAACTTCAAAAATATATAATTAAATAAATAGATAACATGTTCGTTTCAAATTTGTTTCATTTCGATGTTATGTTGATTCCCATACATGGGGAAAAAGGGCTAATATGGTAAAGCAATACTTCGGCGGAAGTTGCGATTCCAAAACTAATGCATTAGCTCTATGGGACTGACAGTCCCTCTTAAATGTTTTAAAAGTACAAATTTTTTTCTTAAAATATCTACTATTAGCAATTTTTCCTCAATAAACTTGTTGCAAAACAGTTTGAAAAAGTTATGAGAAAAATTTAAATGAAAAGCAACAGAAATACATATAAAAAAATCTAGTTTATTGCAAAAATAATTTCTTTCAAATAAGTCATTGAACACATAACAATTTTAGACATACACAAAAAATTGAGCGACATTTTGGCAATAGATTTACAATTCAAACTTACTGTGAGTGTCATTGATTTCTTAATATAAAAATGTACCATAAAGATAAATGTTATCTAGAGTTGAAGGGAGTACATACAATGGTATTTTCGAATATAAGGTTAACATTTTTTTTTTTTTTTTTAAATATTGCTGATTTATATAATGCTGATTTAAGGAATAGTGATTAAGGAATGCTTAAGCAGTATCAGTTTCTGTAACTTATATAGATTTGTTTTTTTTAAAATTGCTAGTGATTTTCATAAAACCTAAATTATAAGGTGAACCTATAGTATAAGGTTCCACAGATATATTTCTAAATATTTAACAATATAAAAAATATTAGTAACATATATATTTTTTTTAAAAAAATAGGTCAAACGCTCATGGTTTATATGAATATGTAAGATTATAAACATCATAAGGATTGTAGTAGTGTTCGCCACTTCTTATCAAGGCACTTTTTTTTAGTTGGGGTTGTTCAAAAAGTAGAATTTCTTTTAATGCTTAAAAAACTGTGGTTAGAATTACATTTAAAAACAAAATAAAATTTATAATATTCACAAACAATATATATTTGTCCAAAGAAATTTACTAAAATTTTGTTGAAAATGATGATATTCTAACAGCCATATAATTTTCATTGCTAGCGGAAAAAATTATGGAAATCTTTTGGGTATCAATTACAACAGCTTATATAATAATTAGCTACAAACATGATATGGATAAATAATAGTAAATCTTCAACATTAAGTGAACATGCCTTCTTTAATTAAAATGCATTTACATACATAAACAATTTACTATAATAATTAGCTTCTAGGACAAATGTAAAACTTAAGTATAAAAATATATACCTAAGTATGTAAACAAGTATGAAAATAATATTTAAAAAATATTAAAATATTATATTTATACAACAATTGAGCATTTTCACAAGTTTATAATACAATTTATGCAATTCCATTAAAACTCTAGAATTTACACTTTAATAAATTATTAAAATCCATCAATTTATCTTGAGTATGTTTAAACTCAACAAAATATATTTTGAAGCATTTAAATGATTGCACAATTATTTTTCTCAATTATAATACACAATACTACTTTTTTAATGAAACTTTTATGCCAGCCCTTTCTGTTGCATCACCTAAAGTAACAAGAAAAATACTTTAATAATGTGATAATGGTACTTTTTAGAGTGACTTTCTTAAAATAAAAATATATATTTATAGTTTTAAAAGTAACTTCTTTTATAAGATGTATTGAAAACATACCTGTTGGAGCTAATTTTATCAACGTGGTGAAAAAATGTTACCTTTTAGAACATCTTAAGCAGTTCCAAAGTGTCCTTGAAAGTGCTTTAGTTTCAGATTGCTCAGTGGTAGAGATTTACAAATTGTGATGTCAATTGACAAATTTTATCCGCCACATTAAGTTTATAATGTAAAAAAAAGTGGAAGTATTTATTAAGGAAAAAGTCACCCAATTTCAGTGAACAAACCACAAGTCTCAGAAACAAGTGGAAGAAAAATGGAAGCAACAAATCAGGCAAGGCCCAAATGTTATTAAAAAACTTCATTAGAAGCATGCTTAAATTTTTTTTAAAAAAAACTAAACATTTAATCTACTTTTAACTAACAAGAAAATTCTATTATTTTTCCACTTCTGCCACTTTATCAATCACACAAGATACTTTATTTGAAATGAAAATAAAACTTGAAGGAAAATTTATTTATGTGATATCAATTCGGAATGACATCATAGTATATATCACATTACAGTTCTTTTGATGGTTCACTATATGTGCATTAAAAAAAACACAGTAGCAGAGGAACTTTTTTTGGCATAAAAAGTTAGGTAACTTTGAATTACTTTTTATAATTGTTGTTCTCAAAATACAAAATAATAGATTAATTGTTCGAAAATTGTAAATATTTGTTCAAATAAATATAAATGAGGCTGTCATGATAAGTTTCACTTCTTTTTTTTGGACCATCAATTTTACAAAATATTTATTGTTTAATTGATATAGCAAACAACAAAGAAGATTAATTCAATTTAAGAAAGAAAGTTAATGAAACAGGCAATTATGGTGACTAAAAGTTTAATTTAAAACCAAATGCAGTGTTTGGCGGTTTTTGTTACTAAGGTATATATATATATAATATATATATATATATATATATATATATATATATATAATATTAGGGGGTCCTTATTAACATGGGGAAAAATAAATTTTCGATTTCAAAAAGTCCCACCCCCTCAATTTGTTCATTCATATAAAAAAAATAATTCCTGCAAAATTTTAGCCAAATCAATTAATAATAACACGTGCCCCACGGGGCTTAAAGTTTTAAAAAACGCAAAATTTCGAGGTGTTTTTTTTAAAATTCCGTTATAAATCAACAACTGTGCCAAATCCGAAAGCACACTGAATACAAAAGTTATAGAATATAATATATCCTACAACTTTGTAATTTACACTTTTGGTCTATGAGTAACAGGTTTCGAGTTATAGGGAAAAGAACGAGCGATATTTTACAGGATTGCAAATCATGGCCACACTACGCAATTGCTATCCATCACAATGGGGCGACCTAAAACTGATTATTTAGATAACTTTTAAGTGTTCTGTCTAAAAATCAACTAAATAGGGACAGATTCAAGTATTTAAATAAAAAAACATTTTAAATATACCACAATTTAAAGAGTTTCGGCTGTCAGGGCTGTCGCGTGGGTAAGGGGGCCCTTTGTAACTGCTCAAAAGACTTTGTTGCGTTTTAAGAAAGCTAATGCGTTATTTTGAAATTGATGGAACAAGCAACTTCTCGTATGAGTTTCGGTCATTTGTTAAAAGGTGCATAAAAAGTTTGTTTTACTGAATAATGCGTCACAAACAGATATATCTTATTGCTTCAATGAAGAACCAAGTAGCTGGTGCCAAATTGCTATCTCATGGAGATTTGCTACTCATATTCTTTTTAAATATGGGTGAAGTAAACCTGAATTGACACAAGTGTTTCCTTTGTAATGGATGAAGATCTCAAATTTTAGAGGAAAACATGCATTCTTAACCGCGAAAGAAACAACTGTGTAAGAATGATTATAAAACAGATTCACATAACAGAGATTTCACATTAAAGAAGATATCAAGGAATTAAATCCATTATAATGGTGTAATGAAGAAAATTATCTCAAAAGAAGGGAAATACAAGATCTTTAAAATTCTTAAATTTGGCAGCGGAAAGAGGTGTGATGTTAATTGAAGAATTCAACTATCAATTAACAAAGGATGGATAAAAAAAATATTTTACTGACTGTGCAAGACTGTTACAAAAACTACACATGCCACGATTGAAAAACTGTACTGAAGCCATATATATAGCAATATATAAATATAGTAAGTGGTAATATAGTAAGAGTTAAAAGTGCTATTGATATTCAAGTGTTAATTCCGAAACGGGCATGAAAACCCTATTTTGTATGTTTATTTCCGTAACAATTTACAAATGATTACATTGTAGATTAGTTTGTTATTTGTAGAGATAACGTAAAAACTAGAAAACTTTACTTTTACAGCATTGTCAATTAGCTGCAAAAGAGGGGAAATAATATATAAAGGAAAATAAATGATACGGGGGGAAAAATCCTATATTATTATTTATTCTACTAAAAATATTCTTTTTCTTTCAATTTATTTGGTTTTAATTAATTAAATTATTACATTTACTTGTATTAAATTCATTTAAAAATATAATTACATTTTTGGATTTTTTTTATATATATTAAAATTAAGATTTATAAACCAATGCCCCTTTTCACCCCCCTCCTGCAAAACGGCTCTGATTAGGGACATTTTTAAACTTTTAAGAATGTCATTTGTTTATTAGCTATACAAATAGTTCTGTAAATAATCTTTATTTAACTTGCAAAAGTGCCGCCCCCCGCTCTACCCACGTGACGCCCTCAGCAAGATTTTAAATTGTGGTATGTTTTAAATGTTAATAATTAAACTATTAATAATGCAGGGGAGGGGGTTGAGAAACATGTGGGTCCCTGTATGACTCATAGCGTATCGCTTTTCCATTAAAAAAGCTCACTCAATTGCAAAAGTACCGTGTTCCCCCCCCCCCTTACTCACGCGACGGCCCTGACAGCCGAAAGTCTTTAAATTGTGGTATATTTTAAATGTTTTTTTTATTTAAATACTTGAATCTGTCCCCTTTTTAGTTGATTTTTAGACAGAACACTTAAAAGTTATCTAAATAATCAGTTTTAGGTCGCCCCATTGTGATGGATAGCATTTGCGTAGTGTGGCCATGATTTGCAATCTCGTAAAATATGCTCGTTCTTTTCCCTATAACTAGAAACCTGTTACTCATAGACCAAAAGTGTAAATTAAAAGTTGTAGGATATATTATATTCTATAACATTTGTATTCAGTGTGTTTTCGGATTTGGCATAGTTGTTGATTTATAACGGAATTTTTAAAAAAACACCCCGAAATTTTGAGTTTTTTAAAACTTTAAGCCCCGTGGGGCACGTGTTATTATAAATTGATTTGGCTAAAATTTTGAAGGAATTAGTTTTTTATATGAATGAACAAATTGAGGGGGTGGCACTTTTTGAAATCAAAAATTCGATATATATATATATCATAAGTATATATATATCATAGTAAGATATATATATATATCATATTATAATAATAATATATTTAATAATAGTAAGAAATTATAATATATATATATAAATATAGTTAATAGTTATAACCATTACCATACAAGAAACTATATCTTTTAAATAAAATAGGTGAAGGAAAATGTATTTTTGTAAAATGAATCAGTTTGGAATGATGTTATAACAAATCACAATCTGACTCTTTGAAGGTTTGCATTATTTGTAATATTAAAAAAGCAACAGAGAACTTTTTTTTCATAAAAAAACCAGCTATTTATATATATTTTTTTTCCTTAAAGTTAAATGATATTATGAGAATTTTCACTTCTATTTTAAAAGCAAAAAAATGCCTAATTGTTCTCTGAATTTCAAACTTATTTAGCAAACGATAATCACTATTAATTAAATTTACAAAAGAAAATTTCTGAAATGGGGTAATTTTAGCCTTTAAAATTTCAAATTAGAACTAGCCAAAGGCAGTGTTTGGCCCTTTTCTTTGTAAGGTGTTTAATTAGTTGTGAAGTGGTGCTAAGTAACAGTTGTAGTTATAAGGTCAACTTGTTTTTTCAAATGATCATAATTATTTTAAATGTGTATTATAAGGAACATTACAATTTCCATACAGGGCTTCCAAGTAGAAAAAAGTGGAAAAGTTAGTAAAATCCAGTGGTGCAGAAAATGTTTTTACTTCCAACATTTCCCCCAATCCGTTTGAAAATTTCCCCCAAAATTTTACTATATGTTATAAACTTAACATAAATTCTGTATTACCTTAGGTATAGAAAATTTTACGATATACAGGGATGTTAAGTGCTTGTTGAACAAAGAAGCTGAAATCCAAACCAAATGCTTGGTTTGAAAAACCAAAAAAGCTGAACTAAGCATGACCGATAAAATTTAAATTTTAACAATTATCACAAGATAAATTTTAAATAATTTTATAATACTATACTACTAAATTTACTTTTAATATCTTTTTAAATACTTTAAAATAAGTACATTTTCTTTTATTTATGGTGTTTGGGGAGGGGGTCATATTCATCAGATTTATCTATAAACATGTTTTGCTGTTCATTCATTCGGTATATTACTTTCAAGTTTTGGCCGTTTGGCAGTTTCATAAGGCTAGAAATTTAGACACCAGGTTTTGCAAAAAAATAATAATAATCTTGACTGCCTTTTTGGGATTGAAATCCACAACTTTTGGTCTTATTTGTTAAGAAAAAAAAATTCAAGCACTTTTCCAGAAAAATTCAAGGACTAGAAATTTACTAGCAACATAAAACCTAAATATATAAAGCGTGTATACACCGACACTCCATTTAAAAAAGAAAAAAACTAAAAATTATCTAAAATCAGAAACCCCAGTATATGCCGAAGTAGAAAAAATGTTCAAATGTAAAACAAAAAGTATTTTAACATTCATGCTATTCTTGTGATCACTACTCAAGGACGGCGCGAGTAGGACACTTGATCCGAAAAAATATCCTGGTCGTCCGACTTGGCCTGAACCGGAGCTACAAAAGTAACGAGATACTCTTCCGATCACGCAGAGCCAGAGAACTGTCAATCATTCTGTTCCAATGTGACGTCATCGGTAGATTTTGTTAAAATTACTAGGCGGCAAAATAAGCAAATCAGGAAAGTATTATTGGACTCCTCTTCTAATGGGAGATTGCACTGACTGGCCGAGATTTGAAGACATCCTTTAGTGTAACCTAATCTTAATTCATCTTCCCATTTAGATTGAAATTTTTACCTTCATTATTAAAATCTGTTATTTTAACCTGTAGTTTATTGAAAATTAAGTTCAGTTTCACCTAATTACGGGCACGTACGTAAAAATGGTACGGTGCGAAGAAAAAGTAAAAATCGTTTTTAAAAAAAAGTGTATTGCAGTTGTAGCGAATCGGTTGATTATTTGTATCGCTGTTTCGGTGAATTTGCATCGCAAATTACGATGCGATAGCACTTAAATCGAACCCTGGTTTCGACCATCTGTACAGTAGCTGGCGATGGCTACGCTATTTGACACAAGGGGGGGGAGGGGGAAATGGCGTACGGATGCGATCAACGCCCGATGACATGCTGAATTTAGGAGACAAAAGCGGTACGCTATTTTGGTTTGTTTGGGTTGTTAGAACAAAAAAGTAAATTAACGGTAGGTTTTAAAACAGAAAACGAACGGCTGGTCAGGGAATTTTGAAATACATTGTTAAAATCGAAAACAATTGAATATTTTCCACAAAATTTCCCCAGATGGCTAAAATTTCCCCCGATCTAGGATCGCCGGATCGGACATATTCTGCATCCCTGGTAAAATCGGGGCCCAGTTTTGGCACTGTGCCAAACGACCTTCGGAAAGGCTTCCATGCATATGGCATAGCATTTTGTTATTTTTAAGCACAAAAAAGGCCTTATTTGCATAAATTATCGAAAGATGCAATAGTCTCAGAAATTATATGTCCTAAGTCATCTATCAATAAGTGTAGTAGCTTTAGCATTGAAATACCATACGAGTCTTGTGTCAATTGCGAATTTCAGAATGACACTGGTTCTGTCCAATCATTTTCTCATTTTTTTCTTATTGGAGGCCTCAGTAGAGACTGACGGTTCTCTACAGTACATATATAAGAGTCAAATTTTTGCACAATAGATAAAAAAAAGTTTATTACTTGCAATATAGTTGAGCCTAAAAGGGCAGGCGATTTTGTTACAACAACACCAGCAGCGGTTAATGCTTCGATTTTTTCTGATGCTCCACCTTTTCCACCTGAAATTATTGCTCCTGCATGTCCCATTCTTCTGCCTTGAGGTGCTGTGAGACCAGCAATAAAGGAAACGACTGGCTTAGAATTATAACCCTAAAAACACACACACTTTTAAATAATTTTTTAAAGGAGATTCAAACAAGTTAAATTATATATAAGAGATAACGAAAAAAAGTCCATCCAGATACAACAACTCACATTGTCATAATTCATTTTAACAATTCAAAACTGCTTGTTAGTACAAAAACAATTTAAATATCTATAAAAAAATTATATTTTATGCCATTCTATGTTCCAAAAATGTACATTTCTTTTAGGGCTGATTTGTTTTGAAACAGATATAGAACAAAGTATTGGTTATAATGAGAAATTATGTTTAGTCATCTTAAACTAAAATCTTACTTAAATACTTTCTTAAACAATAATAATTTTTTCAAAAAGAAATCTTTATTTGCCATGGAAACTTACTAACAAATGTCTTTATTTGCACATCCTGTTTAACACCATTGATATTGTATATGAGTAGGTGAAGTAGCCTTTTACATTTTATTATTTAAAGCTATTTTGACAAAGAAGAATGTATATTTATACATTTTTAAATTCATACTAAGAAAAATACATATAAACAGCTTTTAAGTTAACTTTGAATTATGATGTTATGGGTAACCCCACAATTTAGAAGGTCACAGAAAAAAACATATACATTTCACTTGCATTGTTATTTTCTTTAAGATACTGTGCAGCTTTTTCCTCTTCAGCTCCCCCTATCTCACCAATGAGTATAATACCTGAAAAACAATAAAGGAAAAAAATGCTGAAAAATAAATTAAATATTGCTTGTCTATGTAGATAAAAATGCATTAAACTTGAAAGCAGGGTTTCTTATCGGTGGACAAATGTTCTACGATGAAACAAGTAAATAGTTTGCATTGGTGAGTTGAATTATCAAGGGAAATAAGGAACTGCAAACTAAAAAATATGTTTAAAAAAACTATTTTTTGCAAGAATTTTATGGTAGTTTACCTACATCAACAACAATTTTAAATATTAATAAGCAGATTTTTGTTTTTGGAACATTTCAAGTGAACTTGGTTTATAAATATGGTATATCTAAGTTAACACTACATTTTATGTTAAACAACTACATTTTATGTTAAACATTCAGTTTATGGCAATGAGCATTGAATCACCTGAGGAATACATACATATAACCTGGTCAACTAAATGTCAGACTTATAGCCACACTCATAATAATAAAGAAATTATAAATTTAATAAAATTTTAAGTTATGAGGAGTCTTAAAGCTGCTTACTACAGAAATATTTTTTTAAATATTTTTTTAAATTAATGATCTTAAAATTTAAGTGTAAAATGCATGTAGTGAAACCAAGTTTAGACTTTTACAAAATTACAAATATCTCAGACGGTATGGTATGGATATGCTTCAAAAAGTCAAGTTATGCTGCAATTCATTATTATCATGAAAAAAAAATACTTTTATAAAATATTTTATGAAATGGATCTTAGCTATGTGATTTTACAGTATGCAACCAACAACAGATTAAAATTTTATGTAAGCAAGGTCAATTTAATTATTTTGTTATTATTTTAAAAGCATTTTTCCTAAGTACGTGAGATGTGGCATTATATAAACAGGTTTGAGAATAAATTTTAAGAGGGTTTTTTAAGGAAAAAAATATTTTGATAAAATTTTAAAAAATGAATAATCATGGAAATTTTTTAGAATTAAATGGGATTTCAGCAACGATGAGCCAGCTGATAATTATTGGTTAAAATTTATCTGATTAAATTATGATAACTAAAAATTACAAAAAGGTATTACATATTTATGAAATTCAACTTTAAAAAATTATATAAGATAAAGAAATTGAAAAAAATATTGCGTTAAAAAAGAAATATATTAAAGAAGAGTACCTTTAGTTGAAGCATCATTTAGAAATACATCAAGACAATCTATGAAATTTGTACCACTGAAAGGATCCCCACCAATACCAATACACAAGGATTGACCAAGTCCAGCCTGTGTTGTTTGGTGAACAGCCTCATATGTTAGAGTTCCAGATCTGGATACAATTCCAATTTTGCCCTTATGGTGTATATGCCCTGGCATAATACCGATTTTGCACTCATCTGGCTGCAAATGTGAAATCATAGCAACTTATTTTCTAATGTTTAACTACTATTTGACTTAAATACTCATACACCTATACTTTGACTTTAACTGAAGATATTTATTTAAATTTAAAAACAATGCTTTTGAATTTTAAAAATAGTAGGTACAGTTTGCATTCAACTGCAATCTCTACACAAAATTATTATTGTCTACATTTGATAAATAATGTTTGATGCAGTTCACTCGACTGTAAATGAATATTAATGTTTATAGTTCAAGTTTATTGCACCAATTTGTCATATAATATTGAAAAAACCATTGCAAATTTCCATCTAAAACCAAAACATTCCATAGAAACTAGAGACAAGTATTATAATTTAAAATTGATATTTTTATATATATAGCATCATCTATACTTTTAGAGGGGTAAAAAAAAGCAGAGTTGATTTTTAAAAATATATTAAATAAATTATTAGTTAAAAAAAAGACATCAAAATGCACAAATAATTTAAACTTATTTACCTTAATAATGCCTGGACAATTTGGTCCTATTAGTCGAGACTTATTTTGTGACATTAACTTATGTCTCACAATTATCATATCTTTTAAGGGAATGCCCTCAGTAATGCAAACTATCAAAGGAATTTCAGCAGTCATAGCTTCAACGATTGCAGCAGCTGCAGCAGGAGCTGGCACATATATAACTGTAGCTGTAGCGCCAGTTTTTTTAACTGCCTAAGAAAAACTTATATGATGTTAATTCTCCTCTTATTTAACAAACACACAATCATGCATTTTTAATTAATCTTTTTAATAATAATAATTAAAATTAACTGTGTTGGGATAAACTTTGCAGCTTTAACATGATTGAGTATTAATTTCAGGGAATGGAAAGTTACTTTTAAAAGTAACACAGTTACAGTTACTTAATATGCAAAGTAACGTGTTACAGATACTTTTTACAAAAACTAACAAATAACAGTTTACTTTTTAAAATGTGAAGTTATAAGAAATATTGAAATTTAGCTATCTTAACATTTTTTAAAGAGAACCACGATAAACAAAACATAAGCACAAACAAAACACTGAAATTATAATAAATAAACATTTTTTATATTTTATTTTAATCCATTACCCTGATAATCAACCGACAATGAGTCAATCAGTAAACTCTCGGGTGGGTACTGACAGCAATAGGGGTAGCTCAAGAATAAACATGCTTTCTCTGTCTCTCCCCTTCCCACCCAATTAGCAGCCAAAGTGGACAATTCTATTATGCTTTACTTTTTCCCTCCCAAGAAAAGCTCGTATTTCGGGAATGTGAAATGTTCTCTTCTCTTTCTCTCTCTTAGGAGTGGAATTTCAAAATTGGCATCAGACAGCCTTTGGAAAGTAACAGAAGAGTAATGAAATTTTTCGTTACTTTGTTACCGCTAAAAGTAATTAAGTTAGTTACTTTGCCAACTTTAACCAGTTTCCAAAATTTCAAATAATTGAAGTATTAAAACTTAACTAGCTAACTATTAACTAAAGTAAACCTAAACTAGATCATTGATAAAGACAGCACGATCATAACTTATCCATTACAGCTCGCATGGATATAATTAAAGAAGTGAATTTTCAGAAAATGTTGCAATAAGGAATATAGAAACAAACTTGGTTTTATAAAGAAATATATGTGAAAGGTTCATTTATACCTCTGACACAGAATCAAAAACTGGTCGACCCAAGTGAGAAGAGCCTCCTTTGCCTGGCGAGACACCCCCAACTATATTACTTCCATACTCTATTGCTTGTTTGCTATGGAATGTGCCCTAAAAGATAATTAAAAATACACATTAACTTGCAAAGTAAAAGGAATTTATCGACCTACAATAGATTTTTATTATTTTCTAGAGTTTACCAAAAAAAAAAAATTAAAAACTAGTAACATTTATAAAATACCTGTTTTCCTGTAAATCCTTGACAAATGACTTTGGTATCTTTGTTTATTAAAAGGTGTTTTTTTGTGTGTGAATAGCAACTTCGAGTAAATGAACGGTTGACTGTGTAACAAAAAGGGAAAAAAATTAGATAATTATCTTCAAATTACTTGGAAAACTCAAGAACAACATTAAAGGACATTTTAAAAGACTTTTCAGATAGACAAGGGTTGCTAACAAACTTTTTAAGAAGAGAAAACTGAAATAATCGCATGAAGAAAAATATTAATAAAGGTTAGTAATTGAAACTTCTTTTTTCTAAACATGTTACTTAGTAATTAATTATAGACCTTAGTTATTAGTACCGGTTTTTTTTTTTTTTTTGCCGACTTCACTCAAAATTCTTTCTTTCTGAAAAAAAATTTACAAATAAAAAACCGGAAACTATCCTTTAATATATTTTTTTATGAATATCTATAACATAATTTTGTGTATAAACTAAAATGTAGGCAAGGTTGAACACACCAAAAGGTTTCAACACCAAACAATATTGAAAGTTTTATAATAATCATATTGCGAGCTAACTTATAAACTTTGCCGTTGTATTCAGACAGTATAGAAAAGGAAAGAGAGAAGAAAATTTTAGTTAACTTTGAGATTAATTAACAAAATTGGATTGAATTTTTAACATATTTCACAGTTTACTCAAATAAGATCGATAATAAGGTAATTTTAAAATACCAAAGCTATACTTACAGAAAATCTTAACAAATGTAGATGCTGACGCCAAAGCCATTATTGAACAAAAAAACTTACCAAATATAACGTTAATAACGCAATTAAAATTATACCAAAAAATGTTGAGATAAAACCAACGCGCAGAGAGTTTGTTTATCATATTTGTTTATCTCAGTTTTATTTGCAATTGCTAGGCAGAAGCTATTCTGCCGACCAGTTTGTTTACATTTTACAAGGCTTCAGCCTCAGTAGCCAATCACATGCCAGTATAGGGTTTCCCTTATGTTATTGTCTCTGGTTGTAGGATTGTTGGCTTTGGCTGCTTATCGCTTTTAAACATTATTTTTAGTAACTGGTCGGACGCCTCAGTAGCCAATCACAAGCTAGTATAGGGTTGTCTTTTTGTTGCCGACTTGTTGTAGGGTTGTAGTCTTTGGCTGCTTATTACCTTTACAAATAACTTTATTGAAAGTTATTGTCTTAAATAGCAGTTGCAGTTAAGAATAAATTAGGGTGTTATTTGATGATTTCTTCTAAAAAAGACAAATAAAAAAAAATTCTGAAATCAAAGACAGAATTTCTCAATGTTACAAACTTTATAGAATCAAATATTGAATTAATCAATCTTACTATACTTACAACACAGAAAACAGATAGAACAAGAATATTTTAAAGGCTGTAGCTGGATATGGGGGTTAGATGTAACATAATTTTTTTTTATTAAATTCGTAGAAAAGGTTGTTTTTTTTAAGTTATAATCCCTTTTAGGAACATATTCACACGGATATCACACATTTTACAGATGTTTTCCATTTTTCAAAAGTGTCCTTTTGTTTGTCATTTCGCTCAGGTGTCGGCTCGTTATTTGACTGTGGTTCTAAAATACGACGCCCGTCGCCAATAGCCTTCGTGTAGCTCTTGTGCGACGATATTTCAAACTAAACTAAATTCTATTGTCATTTTGATGCATGACGGCCTCGCGATCACAGAAATGCTATTTCTTTGACATGTTACGAGTTACGAAGCAACAAAAAATTACTCAACGAAAGGGTAAATTTATATTTGTTTTATTATGTTTGTTATTAATCTCGAGGATGATTTCCTGCTTTCCTGTTATTTCTCGGAGGATATCATGTAATTTTTCCAACAATGTATTATGGTTATTTATATGATTGTTCATTTGTATAAAAAATGATTAGTGCAGCCTTGCAAAGAATATCAAACTTCGCGTTACATATAATTTAAACTCCTGAGACCTGTAGCCTAGACCCTCGGTAGCACAGTACAAGAGCAACACATTTTCGAAGATCTTGCAAAAATGTTTTTTTTTTCATAGTAAAGTTTAAAAGCATTTTTCATATAAAATACTAGAATAAGCTATGTATTTCAAAAAAAAAAAAAAAAAAAAAAATAGAGGACAAATTTTGAAAAATAATAATTACCTGCAAATCATACTTGCTACTAAATAGATATTAGAGAGAGTTCTGAAATATATATTTATTTAAAGAATATATCTGTGGGATTTTATTGGGGGTATTAGAAGGTTATGGACGACCCTATTTCATGACTAATTATTTGGACACATGTGTATTAATTTATTTTGATTAGAAAGTTAAAACGGTTAAAGATGTTTATATTTTGTGTCAAATCAGGATTTTATCTAAATTTTCCACTACATTTTATTGAAGATGTAGTCTTAAATTAAAACAGCCTTTAAGGACATTTTATACACAATATAATTTCACTATACATTTGAATGCAAATTATTGATTGGATCATTTCTCACTGTTGCTTATAGTAAGGTTTTAAGTGTTTGACTTGCTGTTTGTAGGCATCATGATTTTTAAAAAAAAAATCTATTGATTATTTTAGTATGCTGGCATTAAATGGTTAATGTTTGAATAGCTCTAATTGTCAAGTTAAAAAGTTTTCGTTTGCCCTATATTACTTCTAAGAATGCCATTTCTACCCTGTCTCTCTTATGGTACTTATTTATACTTTTATAAGATATTTTAGGGCAAAGGTAATGCATTAACTTTGTGGCAAATTTAGTTATCATATACTCATATCACTTTAAATAAAAAAAATATGTAACAAATATATTTGAAACAAATTCTTATTTTTAGTAGTTTGCTTTCTTTTGGATCTGCAAGTATGATTATCAAATTTTTTTTGTTAAATAAGTTAGATATTATAGAATATATGAGCAAATATTGCAATTATTCACAAGTTTAATATGTTAGGTTCCATAAAGGAGTATAAAGTATTCATATTTTAAATATATGTATTTTACAACTATATTTTTAAGAATGTGTAAAAGTATTTATAATAAACTTCTCATAATTTTATATATTATCTCCATTCAATTTATATATACTTTTTTTTAAAACTAAAAATGTAACAGTAAAAAAATTACAAGTTTAAGTACAATTAAAAGTTTTTATATGAAACAAAAAAATAAACAAAATATCAAACTCCATACTTTATTAGCTATACATATTTTATTTTATCTACAAGACCGATAAACAGACAAAAAGAGACATCACTAAGTGAACATTGGCTTTTACAGAAAATGGGCTTGATACAAATACACTGGCTCTTTGAAAGAATTCAAGGAAATCTGAAAAGACAAAAGAAAATACATTAGAGGTTTAAATGCATGACATCACTTTCTGCTGAAGGCTTAAGATGCAGATGGGGTTAATTCAAAGTTGTTATAACCAGTGTGGATTGATTTAAAATCAGGCAATTCTGTAATAAAAAAATTGTTTTAAATCATGAAAAAATTTGTTGTGGAATTACATTTACTTTATGTGTTCACAGATGCTTTCTTTATGCCTATTAAGAGAGACTCATTCAGCATTATTCCAGAGATGTTTTATATATAAAAAAAGTGACAGAATAGAAAAAAATTGAGATATTAGGGGTTTTTGTAAGTAAAGCATTATAACCTTTCAAAGTTTTATGCTAATTTTTCTGCAAGTCTTTTTTCTTTACAATGCGTCTCAAAGAAACATTTCAAACAGGCTAGGAGTTAGCTCCCCATAGTTACCATCTGCTTTTATCCTTTCTGCAAAGCATCAATTTTCTTAGTCTTTTTTTTTACTTCTGCACTTGAAGACCCATCATATTGGTTTGGTTTCAAAACCTGAAATAAAATTAAAATATGTGAAATATTTTAAATAAGGAATACCTTAATTTTGGATATTTACCTAGAGCAAGGGTAACAACCAATTTATAAATCCACTTGCATAACTAATTCAGGGTTGCCACACTATTTGGTAAACAAAAATCAAGACTATTTAAGGACTTTTCAAGGATATATTTCTCCATTTTCAAGGACTGTATATTCAAAAATGCACCGAAATTCCATGACAGTTTTAAAAATTTATTTCAAAAACGAATAAGAGCTCTCTAACTTTCAAATGAACTTAAATACATATTAAAAATAACCATTTAGCTACCGAAAAGATCCATGAAGAACGGCATGAAGAGTAACAGAAAAGTAATGAAAATTTTTGTTACCAATAAAAGTAACTGACTTACAATTACAGTTACTTTCTGAAAAATCTACAGCATTACTTGGCGTTATCAAAAAAAAAGTAACTGTTACAAGTAACACGTTACTCCAATCCCTGGAAAAAACGGTCACTTCAAGATAAATTCATCGGCCTTAAAAATTAAGGACTTTTCAAGGTTGATAATCTTTTTCAAGCACTTTTAAGACCTTTAAAATCAATGGGTTTTTTTCAAGCACTTTTCAAGGACCAAGGCAACCCTGTAATTTTTACTAAAGCAATTTTCAATTTTTTTTAATGTAAGCATTTTTTTCTTCAATGGTTTATAGAAATTTTTGTGATTCTCAACCTAAAAAATTAAACGTAATGCAAGTCTATACTTAAACACATTGAAAAATTTAAAAAGGCCGACGGGGAAATTGCAAAGCAATATCTAGTTATGCATTCCAATTTGACATTCATAAAGTATAGTAATTTTTGTTTCAGAAAGAGACATCAAACTCAAGACGGTATGAAACTTAATTTATACTCACCCTGGCGTTTATTCCGGAAATTGGGATACTTCACGTTATTCCTGCCTCCATTCACACAGGTATACTTCAATGAGTAGTACTTCAATTCCGGTTTTGCCAAAACGAGCAGATTTGCTCTTAGCCCTTTTTCAGCTTCCTACAATCCCTCATATACAGGTGTATTTCGATTTTCCTCTTCAAATTTTGAAATTTCTTCCTTCAAAAAGTCGAATGTAAAAAAACCTCTTTGAAATGCAAACACATCCATCTAGAAAGAATAATAGAAAAAATTAATAAATACAGAAAAGAAATTAAATAAGTATAGTAATAAAAAAAAACTTAAAATTAAGGGATATGATTATTTTATTTACTACATATAATTATCAGTCTAAAGCAGGGGTTCCCAACCTTTTTCCACCTGCATACCACTTGAGTTTTGGAGAAATTTTGGCATACCACCAGACCTGAATATTTTAATAAACATAAAATATTTTCTTCTAAAAGTGCTCAAAAGCTTTTTTAAATTCATGAGAAAACTTCATATTTAATGGTTTGATATTTGTTTATTTATAACATGCTTCTAATAAAGGAGAAATAAAAAGATTAAAATGGTTTCATTTACAGTTTCATTTATTATGTTCCTATATGTCTAAAACCATATAAATAAAATAAATAGTACAAACTCAGCAAAAAAATTAATTATCTTACAAAATATACTTCACCACCTGACAGTCTTTAGAGTGAAACGTCTTGTTGTTTGTCTGTGATTAAAATATCAACATTATGGATTAATGGAACTTATTCACTCTTAGTCCTCTTCAACACTTATTCTTTTTTATGTACAGGAGTTCAGAAAGTACACTCTCACACAAGTAACTCCTGGCAAGTGGCATCAAAAATAGCAGATATTGGCCGGAAGATCAAAGGGTACTAGGTTTTATATCCTTTCCAGAAGTTAATTGAAGATTTTTCTTTAAAATAATGATTATGCTTAAAATAATGAGATATGTTTGCGTGCTCACACTGCTTATGCGTACGGAAGCTATTAATCGCATAATTTTGCTCACATCACTCACTCGTACCACCTGTCATTTGACCGCCAGTTGGGAACCGCTGGTCTAAAACATTACGACAACAGGATTGAACAAATGAAAATAACTATCTATGTTAAGATATCTATACTGAATTTAAAATTCTATGTATTTTTTTTATTAGTATATAAAATTTATATGCACTAAAATTAAACAATAAAACTTAACATAGATAACAATTAAAAATTAGAAATAGCTATTTCAACTTATGAACTTTCACAAATTATGTAAGCAAACATAATAATTTTGCTTTTGTACTTTTATTCTTAAGGCACAATAAACTACACAATGTAAAAAAACAAGCACAAAACGAAAAAAAAAAAAACAATTAAAATACCTATAAAAATGAAAATATATACTAAAATTATTTGGAAAATGCAATACTAGTTTTACTAAATTTAAATACTTAGATCGAATTATTATACGAATAATAGCGTACAATAACGAACAAATTTTACAATGTGGAAAAGAAAACAATTAAAATTGCTATGAAAATGTACACTAAAATTAGCAAATGCAATAGTTTTTTAAACCTTAATTTAAATAATTAGATTGAATTAATATACATATTATGGACAATAAATGGATATATTATACAACGTGAAACAATAAGAACAAAAGAAAGCCAGTCAAAAACACTATGAAAATAAAAACTCAAATTATTGAAACAAATAAATAGTTTTTTTATACTTAATTTGAATAATTCGATCGAATTAATATACAGATTATGGACTGTAAATGAATAAATTATACAACGTGAAACAATAAGAACAAAAGACAGTCAAATCGTAATGAAAATAAAAACTCAAATTATTGAAACAACTTAATAGTTTTTTATACTTAATTTAAATAATTAGATCAAATTAATATACAGATTACGGACAATACATGGATAAATTTTCAAAGTGAAGCAATAAGAACAAAGATAGCCAGTCAAAATCACTATGAAAATAAAAACTAAAATTGAAACTAAATAGTTTTTTTATACTTAATTCGACTAATTAGATCGAATTAATATGCGGATTATGGACAGTAAATGAATAAATTATACAACGTGAAACAATAAGAACCAAAGAAAGCCAGTCAAAATCACTATGAAAATATCAACTAAAATTATTCAGCAAATTCAATAGTTTTTATACTTAATTTAAATAATTATATACAATTATTGGTTTAAATTATTATTATACAAATTATAAAAGAGTATAAAAACATATTTACCTTTGTAGATCAAAACGTCAGAGATTTGGCGTCTTTGGATGTTGGCTACATTTCTGTTCTGTTGGCGTTAGCAGTTGGCTACATTTCTTTAGCAAACATAAACATCAATATTTATAAACAGACTGGTCGGCAGAATAGACATTTCGCAATTGCTACTTTACTAACGTCTAGAGCTCGGAAAGTCACTAACATAGCGGCGAATAACGCACATGCGTATCTAGATGGCATGAGTGTTAAAAATAATGATTAAGAAATATTAAAATGCTGTTTTTAACCTACTCCAATAAATAATAATAGTACTGTAGAACCAGTCTCCTAAAAAAGTGGTTTACTTAACTGGTAAAATAAAACAGAAAGTTTCTTCCTTAAGTTCCCTTAGTTTTGTATTGACCACAATACGTAAACTGAAAAAAATCAGCGATAAGTATCCGATGTTTAGAAAACTAAGGTAAAACTCAAATCGGAAACCACTCTGTTATTTTCACCAGTTATGGCACATAACAGGAACAGATTACAGATAGTCTTTCCATCGAACGTTTTTTCATAGCTTTAGTTTTGAGTGTTTTATCTTTCAATGGCTGTGTCCTGACTACGACATAAAATGCCACAAATACAACAAAACTTGGCAACCGCCAAGCAATGAGCGTATACCCCGTTTCCACTAGCGAACTTAATCTAGATCAAGGGCGGAGCCTAAGTGAAACGTCATGAGCTGGGCAGTTAATCCAGTTCCGAACGCGATTAAGTTAATCTAGTTCAGGGAACACGATTAACTATTTAATCTAGCTTAAGTTTCTGTTTGTTTACCTTTTTCTCAGATTGAAAGCGTTCGCGAATTTGATATTCTGATTCATTCGACACTTTTTAAACTCTCCTCATCTTAAATTGCTGTGGTTTTATTATATATTTTTGTGAAAATTGTTGTATGATCGTAAGTTTTCTGATTCCCATTTTTTGAAGTTAAGGGTTTAATATTGAATTATTGTGCTCGATTTTGATTCTATATATGATTTTTGTAGCGTTCTACATACCGTTTCGTAAATTATTAATTACTTTTTGCACTGCTGGTTAGGATGTTTATAAAAATTAAATGCATTTTTATTTGAATCTAACACATTCAGGAGACTTTTTACTATAAATAAGAATCCTAGAATCGTGGTCGGCAACATTTTGCGGCAGCAGAACGGCGATAAATAATTCCAACAGGTTAACCTTGCGATTGCGATTATTAGGTTTTGTTTATGTTTAAAATAAAATTTCTTAGTCAATTTTAATCAGCAAAATAACTAACTGTAAATACTTACTAAATCACTTTTGATGTTTTTTAATAGGCTAGAAGGAATGCGCCAGAAAAGAAAAAAACAAAAAATTACATCTTGTACAAACTGTGTGATGAATTTGCTAGAGCGAACCAAACAACCCATCTGCAGAAAATAGGAAAAATGTTGATCACCTCAGGCTATCTTGTTCTTGGCGAGATTTTCAATTGGCGGTGAATCATCGATCACTTATATGCCAAACTGTTTACATTTCTTATACCGCATTTCTTATACGTGCATTCTCTCGCCAGATTTAGAACGAAATCTCTTCCAACCAAAGCTAAACTGTATCGTATGGGTCTTGCCCCTTCGCCCATGTGCTCCTCATGCAATGTTGAAGAAACAACAGAACATATCATCCTCGCATGTTCTCGGTTCGAAAATGATAGAATTAAACTTAGACAAGGAATCGGTGGCATTCCACTTTATTTTCCTTGGTTATTTGATTTTTCCAGCTATGATTCGCACAAGGCTAAAGCAACCATTAGATTTATTGAAGCCATCATGAGAGTCTTCTAGTTTCAGTTTTCCTTTTTTGTCTCCTATAAGCCAATAGGATCCGAGTAAGATCAATGCGATGAAGCAGCCAAGTCGGCGAGCATATGTCGCATAATATATACTACTACTACTTATACGTGCATTTTTGATTCTTTTATTTGAAAGTTTTTTTCGGGCTTTATTTTGACAAAATGAAGTTGTTGGTCATTGGTGATTCTATGATTAAGGGTTTGAAGGAGTATTTCGTTGGAAAATGGAGTTTTTTCGACTTTGTGTGTTTCCTGGCAGTAAGATCGAAGGATTGACAAGGGAGATTTCTTCAATGAAGAAATCGTACAACTCGATTGTGTTGTTGTACATGCCGGAACAAACAATACTAATCGAGATTTTGTTTCAGGGATCCTGTGCAAGTATGAGTGTTTATTCGATGGAATATTCCGGCTCAATCCTCAGGTAAAGGTTGTTGTATCGGCTGTTATACCTTGTGAAGAAGATTATTATGCTCACCCACCGTTATTATGTTCCAAATCTTGATGCTCTAAATCAGAAAATCAGTGATATAAAATCAGTGATAAAACATAAAACACACAGTTACTCTTGTACATGAAACTTGTTTATTGCAAGACTACTGTTATTTTAAATGTGCTGAAAGGTGCTGTACCTCATTATGTAGTCATTTGTACCGGTGCACTTGCCCAGATACAGATTGTGTAAATCTATGTAAACATAAAGTGCATGCCCTAAACAACTTTAGACAAAAAAACTACTTGTAGTGAAGAACTTTGCAAATCTGATGATTTAGATTTAAATGTGTCTTTCAATAATAAAGTTGACATTTATTCTGTTAATACTCACAATATTGTATAACCCACTCTTAAATGAAAACAGAGTTGCTGCCTGCGAGAAATTATGTGACAAGCTGTTAAAATTGATAAAAAATTCGGCGGTGCAAGATGTCTTTTTATGGAATATTTTGACTTCTTTAAATACATTAGCTTCAGTTTCTGAGGGTATCGTTAACGCTGATTACTTAAAATCTAACAGTGTTATTCCCTATTCCAAAGTTCCTCCAAATCAAAAACTAGTACCTCAATCTAATTTATTTAAAACAAGCAAGCGCCGACAAAAAATATGTTCTAAAAAGAGAAAAATAAGTTTAGGTAATTCTCCATCTAAGCGCATCAAAATTTGTGACGATTCCTTCACATCCGATTTAAATTCCGATTCCGTCCCAAACACTATTGGTGGTCACTCTTTAACTTTCCTGGGATTGATACATCTGTAAGTGATGAAGAGGAAAAAGAGTTAAAATTAATATCTAATAATGACTTTGTCTGAGGTTGGTTGTATGACGAAATTGTCGATGCTTTCTTTCATATTCTATGTGAAAAGTCGGGTAGCATTCAAGCTATATACGCTCTACAGTTGCCCAGACAATGTCAACTTGTGTTTTACTGGTAGACTCTTATGACTATTCAAATTTACTGATTCCTATTTGTGTTGGTAATTTGCATTGGATTTTAGTTAAGGTTGATAAAAACACAAAAACACTTGATGTTTATGAACCACAAGAGAATGATTTCAAAGTGGAATTAACATCTTTAATTAGAAATTTAAAATCTATATTTAAAATAGACTTCCAGGTAAATTGTCCTTTGCATTGTTTACAGCAAGATAACATCAGTTGTGAAGTGTTTGTGTGCTACTATGCTCATTAATTTGTCCATAACTATGATACAAGTTTAGCATTTAATGTTTTAAAATTTCGGATGCCAACTTTCCAACTTTTATTGCCTAAGCCAAGAAAGAACATCTAAACGTCAGTTAGCAATCATACTTTTGTTCTCAGGAGACGTGGCTAACATGACTAAATGATGCTCATTTTTGTGTGTCATTTATTGATATCAATTATGGGTGTTTTTTGGTTTATACTCTACTGATCAAGAAATGATGAACCAAATTAAGACTAAATAACTCTGATGGTACTACTTCAAGAACAATTCTGTGTCCAAATTTGTATTTAAATAAACCTTGTTCAATAAACAGCATTTCATTTTTGGGTGTGTGTGCTTTTATATTGTTGCTTTTAACTTGATTTTAAAATATACTAAATTAATGTAATGATGAATGTTTAATTTAGAAAAAATTAATTTGATAATTTTTTACAAAGTTGGGAACCAGTTTGATGTATTGTATGTCCCTCTGAGGGATAAACAAATTAGCTGAAGTGTAAATTCGTTTTCAATGCATGAGATTTAAATTAAGTTTTAACCAAAAATTTAATTTCTTAAATATTTAAAAAAAAATTATATTTCTATAGTAGATGGTTATAAATGGCTCCTCCATGCTTTCAATTTTAAAATTAAATAAAGTTATTCAATTTATAATTTTAAAAAAAAAATTATGTGTGTTGCTGGAAAACCAGACAGGTGACGGGTTTATACGTCTGTATCCCTCAGAGGTATATCTATGGCCTATGCAGTCTTGTAGCTATTTTGAAGGCACTTGTAATATAAATATCTTTATGAACAGTCAATTATAAAAACCCATTTAATTTGATCATTTTAATCGAAATTGTGTTTTGAAAAAAAAAACACTCAAAGATTTTGGTTTTCTCTCGGAACAAATGAAGTTAATTGTTGAAATAAGTTTCTTTATTGTGTTAGATATATTTTAATTAACTATATTCACTTCTTCCTACAGTCAGGGTTTCTGCAGGTACTGACTAATTTTCATTAGACTTTTTTAAATGCAATATCTTTATATTGTAACAAAAATTAGAACTTCAGCTATCATAGGCAGCGTAAAGCACAAATAATTTAATTAAATATTAGTTAATTAGGTGATTTTGCATTACACAGATTGAATCTTTGAATGATGCAATTTGTAAATATAAACAAAACGCTACTCTCGAAACCCCCCAAAAAACACATTTTGAAAAATTCTGGGTTCGAGACTACTAGATCAAAGTTTGCTAGTGGAAACGCCACTTTTTCCGAACTGGATCAAATTTAAGCTAGCTTAAGTTGATCTGGATTAAACTCGCTAGTGGAAACGGGCCTTTAAGCATTTGGCTGACTTTGCCAAGTCGCCAAGTTTTGTTGCATTTGTAGTATTTGATGTCGTACTCAGGACACAGCCAATTGCTACTTTTTTAACGGTTAGATCTTAGAAAGTCACTAACAGCGATGAACAACGCGCATGCGTAGATAGATGGCAATTTCTTAGTAGTGTTATAGTGGCTAGAAGAGGTAGTAGTCTAGCAGCAAGTGTGACAAATTGTGCGTTTTGAGAAACATTTATGAAACTTTCAGGGTTTGTACACTAGAACAACACGATCATTTTTTGATATGGACGTCGGCTGGGTTCCGACCCGTTTGGCCGCCATCTTGGAAAATGGCGGAAAATCTATTTTTGATTATAACTCCTGAACCGCTTGTCCAAATATAATCAAATTTGGTTTAAAATGATCGCAAATGTTTTCTAAATCTTTTATATAATATGTTTTAGGGGTTTTTATCCAGCCGTTAATCCGCTACGTGGCTTTATTTCAGAAAATCATGTAATATTTAACGCGTTTACTTATTTATCTGAACACACATAAAACTTCGCTTATAACATGTATTTACAAAGTTGTGGGTCTAAAAAAACAATTTTTGTTTGATGCCATTTGGAGCAGAACTTCTTTAGATACGCTACATGTAATACGACGACTAATCGATAAGTGTCGCGTCATATGATTGCAAAATACGTCGATGCTGTAAAAACACACTGCCAACAAAGACAAGCGGAAGCGCACTAACTAATCCATGGACGACGACTTTTTGTCGGTACCATTAACACTATATATTCGAATAAAAACGTTAGCTGAAATTTTTTAAGTTTACTTTTAGTGTAACTTAATTTATCTTACACATAACTTGTTCAGGAATATGTCCTTCATTTGTCTTATATTTTGTTTATTCAAATAAATGTAACAGAATGATCAGTTTCGCGTGACAAATTTTTTTACAAAGCGTCGTTAATTGTTTAACAAAAATTCTTAGTTTCTTAATATGAAATTTTAGTTATTGCAGTCACAGGAGCAGAAGCAGAGTTCGGTGCATTTTAGTCCTAGGCGTTTGCATTTACACCACCCTTTGCAAGTTTTTGTGCAGCCACATTTAACGAGTTGCTCTTGACACTTCTTTGAAACTTCAGGTTGAGTTCTCTACAGTGGTGGAAGCTTTCCATCATTTCTAGTCTAACCACATTGCAATGGTTCTGGTATTGCAGTCCGAGGATTGGTGCACTCGCTCCATACTTTTGCCTGCTGACGATAGCTTCCCGCTTCACATGTAATTGAAGAGAATCTAATGTTGGAGGAATGGATTCCATAATCCTGCCTTTGTTGGCAAAAAGTTTCCTATACGCGCTACATCTACAGAGGTACACTTGCTATTTTTGTCATACATCAATACCGTGTATCTCTGAATCAGATCTGAGGTATCTTCTGTCATATGTTCGTTTGAATCTGATGTAGATAATGTGATGAATGCAGGTGTTACATATCGGTGTAACTATTCCACACGTTCCAGGCAGTCTTCTTTCCTCGCCCAACAAACGCCGAAGTCGTATCACAGCCTGTAAATGCGTGGAATCCTAGCAGAGCATGTGATTTCTGAGGGACAAGAGTAGCACTTATTGTATGGGTTGGTATGTATCGGAAATCTTTTTTACCCACAATGGACAATTCCCACATTTATTTTTTATTTTTTTATTCGACGTAAATAGATGAAACAAAATACGTGCCGAAAAATTTTTGCTTTCCGATGCGTAGTTATTTTTTTATTTGAGTTAAAAGTTAGGCTTTTAAAAAGCGCGCGAAAATCAGTACGTTCCGCGGGGAATTGACTGTGACGTACATGTACATAACACGTGACCAAAGCTCCTCAGTTGCATACAGCGATAAGCGGGATATTTTACAAATCGTTTCGCAAAACTTTCGATTTTCGTTTTATTTAATGCAGTAAGTTTGTATTTATTACTTAATAATGGCATATTGCTACTGCTTAGTCCCCGAGTGTCGTAATACGTCCACAACTGCTCCAGAAAATATATATTTTCACTTACCAACAGAATCGTTACAGCGAAAACGATGGATTTCAGCCATGCGACGTGATCCAAAAAAAGAACCAGTATTTAATAGGATTATGGACTGACTTAATTATTCTTTAAAAGTATAAATTTACAGGTAACACATGGCAAAAAAAAAGGCAGAGCCATAAAGGCACAATAATTAGATTAAGTTTGTTTTAAGTAGTCTATCTACGGATAACCTGTCAAATGTAGCAACTTGGGATAGCTCAAAACATTGTTAATAATGTTTACTTACAGACTTCCACGTTAATATATTACTATTTTTAGAAAAGTTCAGTATTTTTCAAATTTTTTCCTTTTATTCCGCTGGTTAAAAGTTGCGCAAACAAAATATGTCACGCTTTTTACACGTTCAGACGAAACCATGCAAACCACGCAAAATTCAGAACGACGACTTTTTGCTTTCTACAGTATACCTTTACTTATATTATTTTAATGTATGACCCTAGTTAAAAGAGTAATACTAAAATCCTACGAATAAGTTATGATATTTAATCTGACAAGGAAAGTTGTGTTTTGTAAAAACGATTATTTGTTATGAATGACCTGTGGAATTAGAACATCTTTCAACAGCACAAAATACTATTAAAACTTTATCAATAATAACACAATTCGAAAGATAAAACAAGAAATAACTTTAACCTTTTAGCTTTTACTCCACGTATTTCGGCATTTATGAAGATATTCCGAGCAATTTTGTTTTCTCTAAAAAACCATCAGAATTCAACATGGGGCAGTATTGTAGGGCGCATTGAAAGCCTAAACACTCGTTTGGAGAACGGGAAAATTGTTTTTCTCTAAAAAAAAACATAAGTTCTAGCCATTTGTAATGAGAGTTTAAAAAATTAGAAATTTAAATAATTCATGAAAACTTAAAAAATGCAAGTAAATTTTCCAGGATAACTTTAAAACGATGAGCTTCCTGGGTGAAATAAAAAAAAAAGGTTGGAAAAAAAACATTTAGCTTCAGCCGAGAGAGGGGATTTGAACCCGGGACCTATTGATTACGAATCGCTTATGCTACCGCTAAGCTACGACGTCCGTGAAGGTCCCAACCCAAACTGCAAATAAGCCTCAACCCTTCGCAGTTATACTACCCGTACGCGTAATGCGTGTACGGTGCCCGTGCACTTAAACACTCCGTACTTTTTTACTGTAGCTCATATTTTAAAAGCCATGCACAGTTCTCGAACAAATAGTTCTAAAAACAAACTATAAAAGTTTGGTGGAGTTATTCTCAAAATTGAAAGAGGAGTAAGGTTTTAAAACGTTCAAAATTTTGACTTAAAAAAATGAAAAACTACTTGTAAACATTTGTTTTTATCTCTGGAAAATGTTTATTTAGGGTAAACCTTATATAAAAACACTATAATTTACAAGTTTATGTTATTATTACTAAAAATGTTTTGGGTACCGTATCCCCTTAAAATATATAGTTTAAATTTTTTTTTTAAAAATAATAACTTATGATTAAATGAATATTAAAGAAAATAAACAAGAATAGAAAATTAACGCAAAAGATAAGAAAGTTATAAAGCAATGAACCGTAAAAAAGCATGGGAGAATCGAAAAATCGCAATGACTGAAATAGTAAACAAACGCTACATAGTGTACATGTACGTCACAATCGCTCAGCCAATAGCAGAACGATTCAAACAAGAACTAAAAATTGACGATTTTTAACATTGAATATTTAAAAACACAATTTTTTGTGTACATTTTAACCTAGATATTTGAAATCAGCGTTGTTTATTTTATCGAAAAAATGTATTTTTAGTAGTTTTTAAAAAATATGGGAATTGTCCATTCAAGAAATGCAACCGAGAGATACGTCACGGGAAAAAAAAGCCATACTACAATGACAGGAATAAGCCACATCTGGAGAAGCAATAAACCCGCTATGAAACAAAACAAACAAGTAACGAGCTACGTAATTATTCTAAATTAACTTAAACTAATCTTAATAATTTTTCAACGTTTCAACGTAAAAATTAAAATAATAATTTTTTAAAAGGGAATTTACTGATGCCGTACCCGAATTAATATAAATATTTCGTAAAATACTACTAACTATAGCAACCCTGTGTTTACTTTTTCACGAACGCCAAAAGTTGCCAAATCGCATTCCGGCCTGAATACGCTAGGTGTTCCTAAACTTATTAGACAATAAATAAATTTGGAATACCTATTAATGAAATAAGTACCAAATTTAAATTCTTACTCATTTAAAATCTTTAAAAAAAAATTCTCATTTGGTACAAATGGAGGTAACCTCTTAGATTTTGCTCCTTAATTTCATTTAACTAAACAGTTTTATTAGTCGAAAATATCCTATCCACTTTATATAGTTGTTATTATGGCTGAAATTATTTGAGTTGCTTTGTAAGAAGAAAAATTAATTACGAAATAAGTAGATTATAAAATAAAAAATTGAAACACCAAAAAGGAAAATAGAAAAGAATTTTAATCTTATTTTTTAAAAATCTTAAAAAAAAAAAAAAAAAAAATTGGTTTTAACCAAGTGGTTTAAACTGTGCTAACTCTGGCTATTTCATTTCTTTTAAAATAAAACTTTATTTAATTTTAATTTATTACTCTTTTCATTATGTTACTGATTAATAATTTCATCTACTAAATAGAGTTGGTCTGCATTGTTAACTATTTTTTGTACTTGATTTAGAAATGATTTTTTTTTTAGTTTCGCACAATTGGAGTTACCCTTCACAAAATTACGATCGCTAAACGCGGCCGCTACACAAATTACGACGGCCCCTCAGTTCAAAAAATTGACGAAACAACGGGCTAAAATTTCCTACTTCTCTATTCGTTCAAAGTGTGTCAAAACCTGGCTAGATGGTCATCTGGTTAATTTTAAGTTGACGGTGCTTCTGTCGCCAAGGGATTTGGCGCTTTTGTTGGGAGCGATAAACAATTTTTTTGGTGATGCGGCATTTTCTGGTGAAATACGTTGTGGAATCTTTGTTGTGGCTAGGTGGCGCTGGTTATACTTGAGCGGATGTTAGGCGCGTGGGATTTTTTGTTCTAAATTAATTATTGTCCAATCGCTGGCGCTGGTGATATTTGCGCGGAATTTAGGTTGCGCGGATGATATGCGCGTGAGATTTATTTGTATTCTATAAATTACTTTTTGTTCTATCGTCATTTCGTGAGGTTTCGTTTTTCGTTTGCGTTTGGCTTTTGAACATCCGATTATTATGGATGGTGCTTATTTAAATTCGGAATTTTTTGCAAAACTAAATAAATTTATTTTTGATTTACTTTGTAAATTAAAAATTGCCCGGGGCCCCAAACGAGTGTTTAGGCTTTCAATGGGCCCTACAGTACTGCCCCATGTAGGATGCTGATGTTTTTTAGAGAAAACAAAATTGCCCGGGGCCCCAAACGAGTGTTTAGGCTTTCAATGGGCCCTACAGTACTGCCCCATGTAGGATACTGATGTTTTTTAGAGAAAACAAAATTGCCCGGGGCCCCAAACGAGTGTTTAGGCTTTCAATGGGCCATACAGTACTGCCCCATGTAGGATACTGATGTTTTTTAGAGAAAAAAACATTGCCCGGAGCCCCGAACGCGTGCGTACTGGATTTCCACTCACTCTTGTAGCTCTAGTGCGAAGATAATTTAAACTAAACTAAATTGCCCGTAGCCCAAACGCGTGTGTACTGGATAACCATTCCTGTAGCCTTAGTGCGACGATTTTTCAAACGATATTAAACTGGATTCCCACTCGTGTAGCTCTAGTGCGAAAATTTTCAAACAAAACTAAACTGGATTGCAAGTACTAGCCCATTGTGTAGAATAAAGTTTCTTTTGTGTTGCCCAAAGCAAACCAAAACCCCGAGTCTGGTTTATTTTTTCGAAAGTAACTAGGGTTACTGCATCGGCGTAAAGGAATCTGGCAATGGGGAAACACGCGAGTTTCGCCAAGTTGTTGTTGTTTTTTAGGCCAAATCCCTTAGCGACAGAAGCACCGTCAACTTATTATTTACCGGTCATCTTGATCAACTGAAATCCTAATTTTGTTTATGTTT